>MU711220.1:50109-67610 GCA_026770625.1 Nicotiana glauca | reverse complement strand
ATTTCTTATCAAAATCATTCCAAATAAATTCTAACGCACCCAATACCGATAATGAAACATAAGAAAGCAGAAAATTAAAAGAACAGGATAGTAACTCATGAGACGACGGGTCGGGTCGTCACAGGCTCTCAACGCTACAACGTTATTGCACTCTTCTGTGTCTGCTTGTGTGACTGTGATAGTGAAATCTAGTCTGATTGCAAACAAACGGCAAAAAATAAATATTTTTCATGTGCACAAGTGTGAGCAATTTTGTCTGCTAATTGTATTTCAAGGCAAAAGATATGTCATGCCTCACCTATTATTGACACGTTTCCGGTCACTGATAACACATTGCTCTTCTTTTTCTAAACACCGCTTGAGTACAAATGGTGGCAAAAAAAAAAAGGAAATCCACCACCACCTACTCACAACATCTTTATTATATCAAAAAGTTAACCTCCGATGTAAATAAAGTTTGCTTAGTGCTTCTCAGTAAAGAGTCCAATAATTTTTTTTTAGATTTCTCGTGTGGTATTCTGTACCCGATTTGGAGCCCAACTAATTTGGATTCACACCGGAAAATTCCAATATAGAAGTAAAACACTCTTTTTCAAAGGAAACTCCATAGCTATAGCTTGAACTCAAGATCCTCGTTAAAAGGAGTCCAATAGTTAAGAGGTCATGACTTATCACAAAATAAGCCTTTGCTTCTACCTAAATGAGCTTTCCATGTTCCCTTGTTAATTATGCAATTGCAAATATGGCAGGTTTTACCTTTAAAATTTCATAGATATCTCAGGCAGGCTGTGTTTTAGAATCAAATTTTTTAGGCTGTTGTTCTATCACAGCCTCAACCAACTACCTCATCCCCACTACACAAAGTAGTTAATAAAAGTTGGTGTTTGGTAGAATATAGTTATATCTAATACTTATCAAATCATACTTGGTTGCAAAGGAGCCAGGTAAATAACCTGTAAAATATATATTTGTAAACTGACAGAAGCAAGATTGATCCCATCAACTCCAAATAGATACAGAAACAGAGCCAAACAAGCTTCACTTAGAATATTACCAACAAGAAAGCAATGGAGTACTTTTGAATTATAAGCAAAAATTACCAACAAATAACCTGCACCTATGTAAAGATTGATTGCAACATTAGAGCCCTATTGCTTAGAAAGTGTATCAATCTGAAATGACATATAGATTAGTAAACAAGTGGAAATTCCTGTACAGGATAGTGGTTACAAGCATGTCGCTCTATCGCATAATTACAATCACGAAAACTATGGCTCAAGAAGAAGGAAACCTTCACTAGCTGTATAAACTGCAAAACACCAATTTATGTTACAAACACCAAGTTCATAAGCTATACTTTCTAAGACCTTATAATTTTCCAAATTATTGAGCACTAAACAGTCACCTGGCAGCTATCTAAGGGCCCGGACTGCCAATTTTCAGTATCTATCCAGCGTTTCCAAATACAGAGAGTCGATCTCACAGAAGCCTTTGTTTCGAGAGGAAGAGGGATACGGGAAGAAACAAAGGTAAAATTCTATCATTTCGAAGTAATTTTGGAGACACAACTAGGAACAGAAAGATCAGCTGGAGTGCATACCAGCGCCCTTTGCTGTAAATGTCTCAAGCTCTGTTCCATGCTAACTTGTACCATCTCAGCGAGCATCTCCTTTGCTTTTCCTGATTGCTCTTCACAATCTATCCGAGATATAAGATTGGAGACAATGTTCTCTAATGTGTCAGGCTCAAGCTCAGACCTCGGGTAAGGAGTATCTCTCAGCAACCTCAAAAGTGTTTGTGCTTTTGTCCGAGACTTGGCTGTTCCTTGAACAGTAAGCTCAAGGAGCCCAGGGATTACACCTTCTCTGAGAATTGGTTCTCGGTATTTAGGGCGATCACTTTGACACATTGTCAGGAGAGCTCCTACAGCATGTTCTCGGCTTTGAGGAGATCCACTTTCAAGCACTTCCACCACTGCAAGCACTCCCCCATCTTCAGATATCAATGCATTCCTACCCTCTTCATAACACACCAAAGATTCTATCAGAGCGGTGCACCTTTCAGTAGTTTTTGAAGACTTTTTACAGGATTTAAGCAGAGAAACTGTAGAAGGAATTGGTTGTGCCCGCAGAACTAAGAGTAGATTATCTTGATAAGTTGACAGATTGGAAAGAGCCATCACAGCATCAGCCTTAGCTTGCGAACTGCCGTCCCTTATGATTTCCACAAGTAGAGGGAAAACACCAGAAGCACTAATAATGGGTTTCGTGGCAGGAGAAGCAGATAATGTGAGCAACGAAGCAGTCGCATGATCCTGGAGAGTTGCATTCTCTGATTGAAGAAAGCCAATGATGGGTTCAAGAGCACCAGCATTTATGATACTTATCTTGTTTCTGGAGGTCAAAATGAAATAAAATAGTCAAATAACAAAGCTTGAAGCTCCAATGCTTATTATTTGAACACTACAAATACTATTTGAAGTTGGCAGAATTCAGTTTTCAATGTTTTGTTAGCTTAGAACACAGAGAGAGTAAATACACTTCCATATCTGATGAAAAACAAGCAGTCCAGCAGTCATATATATCTAATTGAATTAGATATATACAAATTATCCTCAAGGGAAAAGTAACAATAGTATTTGATCAACGTACAATTGGATCTAATTTATTTAGCACTTTTGAATAATAAACAGATAAGACTAAAAGCATTAAACAGTGCAAAGAAACACCATACTCGAATATAGTTTACCGTATACCAAAGCACTAATCACATAGGGGTCGTTTGACTTTAAAATAAAATCTTGATATTCCCCATACAGAATTATTTAAAAAAGCAATTCCTTTGAGTGATCTGCAAATTTATATTCTTATAAATACATTATTGCTATTAAAATATCGGCAACCATAGTACAAATAGAATATTAAAATTAAGAGCAGAATTTCTTTATCAGAGCAAGGAATCCAATCCATGTGATAGCTTCACAAACAAGATAAACAAAGGCAAAAGGGAGACAAGCATATGGGTCAAAGAATTAAAAAGAAAGCATGTGGATAAAAGAACAGCCCCACCTTCAAATCTAAGCACTCTGACTTAAAGCATCCGATGCCAAGGGATGCGATTGAAAACCATTTGAGTAAATATGCCTCTAACTTTTAAGTATTAACATTAATATGTCTTCAGATAGAGGCAATAAGAGTATTATAATCAAAAGTCTGAAACTACTGCAGTTACTCTGTTCAATTTATCCAAGCAAATGGAGGCCAATTCTTATCACAAAAAGTTGAATTCTTTAAATTACAATAACCACCAATTTCAAGGTCACATATTTCCACAACTTGAAATAAAAAATTCAGACCATATTTCTGCTGTCACTTACTTTTCCCAGCAACCAAATAAAGCAGGGAAAAGAAAACAGTAAACATAAAGAAAAATAAAGATTAAAAAGTCATAAACAAGAAGAAAGGTATCAACTTCCCTCACCAATACACTGATTCCGAGGAAAAAGATGTACAAGTAGAAACGAAAAGTAAGAAAGTGATGGAAAACTGAAAATTCGAAATAATAATTTCAATAAAAACCAGCACGAAAATTCACAAACCAATATTGAATTGAAATCAGAATTTAGCAATAATCAAATCCAAACACTTAATTAAGCTAATAAACAAAAAATAAACGTACCCTTCGTCTTTAACAGCTAGATTAAGGAGGGCAAGAAGAGCAGCTTCGTTGGACTCAAAAGATTCAGAACAGAGCATATCGACGAGGGGTTTAACGGCGTTAGAGAAATGACGGCGGTAACGTTGAGAAGTCTTGGTTAGACGGCGGATCTCCTTAGCCGCCTGAACTTTCAAAGTGAGGTCATCGGAATGAATGAGAAAAAGGGTTTGTTGAACTGCCGAAGACGACGTCGTTCGCCTAATATCACCATCAAACATACCGTCGGTGGCACCCGCACCAGTAGTATTCTCGCCCTCCGAACCCATAATATTGGGTGCTAAATTATTGGGAAAAATAGACTAGGAATAGAGAAGAGTGAGAGAGAATAAATATCTGAGCTACTGAAATCTCAGAAGGGGAGAGAGGTTAAAAGGAAAGAGACAAGTTTATTTAAGTAATACAAGAAGTAAGGTAGGTTGCTGTAAAAACGTAAGGTTGAGAGGAGAGGAAGTAAAGGGAGGGGTGCGGTGGAGTTAAGCAACAGTTATAAGAACCCGCCACCTTTGGCCCGACTTGTGGGGACAGCAGACGGATTTCGCTTTCTTTTCAACGGCTTTTGGTAGTTGTTTGGTCTTTGGTAGTACTAGTATTCTTCTTTTTTACCAATTACCAATTACCAGTGTGGTTCGGTTAATAGCCTAATTGGAGTGTACTTTTGGCAACGTTTAATCATTATCCATATGAGGGAAAATTTACTTATTAACCTATCAAAGTCTTAACACTCACATATGGGAGGGTTCCTCCTTTACATTTTGTAAGCTAAAAACAATACAAAAAAGATAAACAACACAAAAAAAAATACAATGTACACACTAGTAGGACTATACATGATCCCATCCTATCTAGTGCTAGCATCATTAAAAACAAAATGATTCTTCCTTAGCCTTATTCTGAAATTTGAGATATTATTTCGGTCATGAATTCTCAAATTTGACTCTAATAACGAGTTAGCTTCCTCAAATATGACTTGATTTCTCAAATTATTCCCATACTTCGCAAGTTGATCAGCAATAATATTACCCTCTCTGTAAGTGTGGACAAATCCATGATTTGGTCGATGATTCGGATAAGGGCTTTTGTTGTTATAAATCCAATCTTGCATCCTGTTATCAGTAGTTTCGATCTCAATTTATAGTGAATACTTATTGTCCATCATAATACAGATATGAGTAATTGATTATTAAGTTTAGATAGATATCACCTAATATTTTCATCTTTACGACAATATTACTTAAATTCTAATCTTTCACGATTTTCGTCTTACTTTATTAACCGTTATTCTACCTTTAAATAAAAATAATTTGATATTTTATGTTAAGTAAAGCCAAGCCAAATATACAATTATCACATAAAAATTCAATAGGGGTATAATATATCTTATACTATTTACAAATTTACTTTTATTTTTGTTTCTTGCTCGGCGTTGTTACTCCCATTAGGGCTTCAACTAATTTGGATTCACATTGCATAAGGCACATTAAAGAGACGCTATCAGGAAAATGATACTGTATGGTCGCTCTTAAAAACAGAAACGAAAAATATATTTTTTTTGTATATGTATACATTTTTGTATGTTAAATACAAAAAATATACAAATTTATTTTATAAATTTTTGCGGCTAACAGATATAAATAATTTCAGTCACGGCCTAAAAATAATTTTTCCCAATGCTATCTTTACAAAAAAAAATATTTCAAACTTAATGTAATGCTCCAGTCGGTCGTTTTGAGAGTTATAGCCATGTTCCCCCATCTATTGCTTATTCTATATTCAATTATTGTTATGTGACTTGCCGGGATAGTTGGTTTGGTTCCGGGGCATTTCGGAATGAATTGGGACACTTAGTTCCAATGTTGAAAACTTAAGTTGAAATAGTTAACCGAAGGTTGACTTGTGTTCAAACAATTTCGGAATAAAGTTTTGATGGTTCTGATAACTCCGTTGGATGATTTTAGACTTAAGAGTATGTGCGGATATTGATTCGGAGGAAATGCACAAAAGTGTAGTATGAGTACGTAATCAACGTGTACTCAGTGAGTATCCCACCTAATCTCGGAGAAGTAGAGACGAGATGGCCAACTCCGAAACTCACTAGAGGCCAATTAACAATATTCTAGAAATGCGAGGAAAATCATGGATTTGTATAGTAGTTCAAATTCGCGAAGCCACAAAACAGGTAAACACCTTCAACAATTAAGCAAGGGCTTCCAAGGTTTATTCTTTATTATCTTATCAATTTATATCAAGCCACGAAGGGCCAAATCCACATTTAAAATTCTCAAGCGACAAGTAACATGCGCAAATCACACCGAGGCGACGGCCCGATCCAACAGGAATGTAAACTGTGCACTTCCGAGGGTCGAGCGATCCGAACCATAGATGCATCTATTTAATCTGCCGAGGAGTTCGGCCCAAACCATAAATAAATACATACCCTGCTCGCGAATCACGCATGCGACGCAGGTACACATAAAATACATGCTCAAGTAGCCAATTAGGAATTTATCGGGAATATTTATCCAATTAAGGCAAATTTCTCTTTTTAACAATTCAGGAAAAATGATGTTTAACCATTTTTTTAAAATTTATTTACTAATCCAAGGTGATTTAGACAATTCAAGCTATCAATGGGTTCATAAATAATCCAAATATGACATATTTTTGGGCCCTAGACTACCCGGACATCAGCATAATAGTGGCTACGCACGGACTCGCGTCACCTCGTGCATATGTAGTCCCCATAAATAGGAGCACATAACCAATTTAACTCACCTATGGGGTAAATTCCTCCTCACAAGATTAGAAAGGAGACTCACCTCGCTCCGAAGACTCACAAACGACCTCCAAGCCTTCTCGATGACTCGAATCGTTGCCAAACGCTCCAAAACTAGCGAAATAATGGCAAACTAATGAGAATATACTCAAATACTTGTTAACAATTCAAATTATACAAATCCCTAACTCCGTTTAGTGAAATGACCGAAATGCCCTCGGGCCCACGTGCCCGGATTCAGAAATTTCTCAAAGATATACTCTACCCATAGCTTCACTAGTTCAAATATATAATTTACTCCTAATTCCATGCCCAAATTTGTGGTAAAATCCAATTTATCAAGTTTCTAGGTTTTCTTCCAAAAAACCCAATTTTTTCCACAATTTTCATGCATAATTTCATGATATAATTTGTATTTAACTTGGAAATGAGTAGGGGTAACTTACCTTAACATGGATGACAAAATCTCTCCTTGAAGCTCTCAAAAATCGCCCAATGATGCGAATAAAATGAGTGAAATGAACTCAACCCCGTTTCTAAAACAATCTGCCCAGCGACTCCCGCACCTGCGGATCCTCTGCTACTTCTGCGGTTCCGCAGGTGCGGCCAATATTCCGCATCTGTGGTCTCACCCTTGGCTGCCCCTTTCACTCCTGCGATATCCCTTCCGCAGATACGGTCTCGCTTCTGCGGATCCTTGACCGCATATGCGGTCTACGAGCCTTCGACCAATTCTGCTTCTGCGGCTCCCTCTACCGCTTCTGCGGGGCCCTTCTGTGGTCCCTTTTCTGCAAAAGCA
Organism: Nicotiana glauca; assembly: GCA_026770625.1. Taxonomy (NCBI): domain Eukaryota; kingdom Viridiplantae; phylum Streptophyta; class Magnoliopsida; order Solanales; family Solanaceae; genus Nicotiana; species Nicotiana glauca. Next base: position 60,321 of record MU711220.1, on the reverse strand, counting down.
AAAATACCAGCAACCAGATAACTTCAGCTTTCCCAAAAATCCATTTTCGATCCGTTAGCCACCCGGAATTCACCCGAGGCCCCCGGGACCCCAACCAAACATACCAACCAGTCCCAAAACACATTACGGACTTGCTCGAGGCCTCAAATCATATCAAACAACGCAAAAACCACGAATTACACCCCGATTCAAGCTTTATGAACTTAGAACTTCAAACTTCTATTTTTGATGTTTAAACCGATCAAATCATGTCCGATTGACCTCAAATTTTGCGCACAAGTCATATTTGACATTAAGAACCTACTCCAACTTTTGTAATCGGATTCCGACCCCGATATCAAAAAGTCCACCTCCGGTCAAAATTCTCAAAAACCTTCAAATTTTTATCTTTAGCCAAATGGCTCCAAAATGACCCACATGCCTCCGAATTCACTTCCGATCGCGCTTAGAACTCCAGAATCAACATACGGAGCTACTCCCAGTCTCAGAATTCCAAACGGACATCGATAACACTGAAATGCACTTCAAACCAAATTTATGAAATTTCTTCCAAAATGCCAACTTCCACAATAGGCGCCAAAACGCTCTCGGGTCATCCAAAACCCGGTCCGGGCATATGCCCAAGTCCGAAATCAACATACGAACCTGCTGGAACCTTCAGTTCCCGATTCCGAGGTTGTTTACTCACAATTCCAATCCTAGTTCATTCTTTCAGCTTTAAGCTTCCAAAATAAGAATTCTCCTTCTAAATTAACTCTGGACTTCCCAAAATTTAATTCCGACCACACGCGCAAGTCACAATACCTGAAATAAAGTTGCTCATGGCCTCAGACTGCTGAATGGCGTGCTAGGGCTCAAAACGACCGGTCGGGTCGTTACATTCTCTCCTACTTAAACATACGTTCATCCTCGAACGTGCTGAGAACTGCACTAGAGTGGTCTGAAATCGTTGTTTAACTTCTCATGCACCTTCCCGCGCTACCACAATTCAGTTGAGCACATTAGCTCGATCAATTCTGAAGATATCCTCTTTTATTCAAGCAGATACACCTCAAAGTCAATTCTAACATCCGGAGCTAAATGCTAGGCCTGATTCCAACATACGATCACCATATCAATCACTATACGATGTGCTCAAACATGACTGCATAACTTTGTTGAATTCACACTTTGTATTACTTACTCATAGGACCACAATGACTCTTTTTCTTATCAACTTAGTCAAAATCCTACTAATTTGATGCTCCCGTTGCACCCTATGACTTATACAGGTCTTACTCTAACCTTTACCATACCGCCACGACGGAAGAGATGTACCGACATTCATAATCAACTGCTGAGTCAACAAAACATTAGGTCTATACTCCTGACAAAACCTTCACCTCATTCTGAACCCAATAATGATCTTATCTCCATAACACACCTCATATAGCTGGATTGCACAGAATCTTAGATCAAGGGATCTCGTCTCATCCGATACAACTGCTCAGTCAATAAGCCACCCTAGAAATTGTTAAAATTCATATGATGCTACCATGTGCCAATAGGCCTCCAATTCAAATGCAATTCAAAAGGAAAACGAACTCTAGAAGGAAGTACCTAACTCCCGCACTACTACGGACTTTACCTAGAAAATAGGAAGCAGAACATACAAAAATAGCATACAGAAAACTACACTTACATCACACTGTTGTGGCATGCAACCCGATCCATACAGCATAACTATGGCGGCGTGGCACCCGATCCTCACATCATAACCATGGCGGCGTGACACCCAATCCACACGTAGAACTCACATAAGGAGATACACATCGAGATAAATTGCTCATTACAATGAATTACCGAATCTCGGTCACAAGCACTCTAAGTGCATAATACCATCCCTGAGAAAACAAATAGCGTTATAGGACACAAACTCAAGCACAACTGAGGTGCGATACAAGATCTGAATCTCAAGAGCCATTTCGCTCATAATACGACATTCCCACGTGGGTCCTCAACACATACACAATTCTCAGGCCGTCTCGCAACCCACACGGCACATTGCATCACTACGTGAAATATCTGCCAATGAAATAACACCCTGACTACTCCTCCCTATGGAGTGCACTATTGAAATGAACACAACTGGCCTGACATAGAACCCCCAATTCACGTTTAAACCCATCCACCGACCTCAAGTCGATCCTGATCATATTAAACTAAGCCAATAACCTTTCAAAGGTCCATATTAATTTCCCTCTTCTCATAGCACACAAGGACAATCATCATAACCGGAGAAATCCTCCACGGTCCCCAACTTAATAGACTGAGTGCCCTTCAGGCATATATTCTCAATTTAACGATGTCATCACAATTATTCATACTTGGTGTAGCTTCTCAATTAATCGAGTGACTTCATGCCATATTTATACGATCTTCCGGTGGGACTCGCTCCCACAATCTTCCGAAACACATAACAGGTCCACACATCCAAACCATCGGCCGCACTAACGCTGAAAAGAGATCAAGAATCCTAAACCAGGATGCAAAGATTTTTTCACAAAACACCGATCTCAGGTGACACTGATGAAAATACCACTCACTTCAAATATCAAGACTACTTTCTTGCCCATCTGAGCTTGTAACATCCTTGTCCACACCGAACTGCAGCTTGATTCTCATTTCAAATTCAATACTACTCACCGCACCCAATGTGCTAATATGCGATAGGACATGCTTCTCACCGTAACTCCAAAACCATTAATATTTTAACCCTTCATCACATGAGAACTTTTCACTTAACTCACTTCAGGAGAATCATAGCAACACACAGGTAAATTCCCATAACCGTAGGATATGCAAATCTCTAAGTTGTGGTCCAAGCCACCATAGCCCTTCCGGAATCCGCTTCCACTAAATAAGCCATAACAGAAGAATGCTTCTGAATAACATCAATTACGGCAGCCGACAAGCCTCACACGCACCGCCACAAATCATACACATAACTTGATCACAGACCCCAACATGCCAAATTCAACTATGGCTAATCAATCCACCTCCTTCCAATTCATCCTTGCTTGCCTTAGGATTAAGACTAACTCCATTCAACACAAAATATACTCCATCTACACTCACCACGAGTGACCTTAAATCAAGAAACCATGATGTCCCGAATCCCACAAACTACTTCATATTTCTCAAATGCTACACCACAAGTCAAAATATCATAGAACATTCTGGGCACCTTCTCATAAGCTGTTACAAATATTGATCCTTAAATGTACTCATAGGCTTGAAATCACTGGACACCACACTTTATCCCTTGGTATCTACTAGGACCGTTGTTGAGAGCCACCCGTTCTGACTTGGTCCCGAGTATAATCAACTCCATGAATATTCTAGCACATTAATACCCCCTCAACGAAGCACCTGGTAGAATCACTGCCCTTTAAACTGGCTTCTATACAAGGCATAAATCCTGAATCCTTCCCCCAAATCTGAACATGAGCCAATAAGGCCAATCATAGCATGCATCCAAAAATTCATCTACTCAAATTACCACTTATGGTCTTTTCCCGTAGCTGAAACAACCCATCGATATCTAGATAAACAGAAACCTCGCAAGTAGTTAACCATGCAACCCAATCATAGGTGGTGGGACTCTTCCACTTAGAGTGAAGCCATTATTTCATAACTCTGGAATTCACCGGGATTCCTTATCTCTTATTGACATAACCGGGTGCAATCAACCACCAAAATTCTCGAAATCATTCGGTAAACACACCCTTTTGATACTCTGAATCATCAACCCCATTCGTACAACCAATCTCTTCGCTGTATAACCAATAGAATTCTTCGCAGAAGCCTCGCCAACCGCGCAACCGCTAACCTGCTCACAGGAAATAACCCTCTCGTGGAAATCACTTCCCAACATCTTCCAATGCTGCTGCACGGGATACAATTACCATGACATCCATAACCCATCCTAAGTCCAGCTCACTCTCTAGCTGTACTAGTCCATTTATCCCTTTATGGACATCAATTAAATGTGCAACAATATCCTTCCAATTCAAGGTTATGTTGTGTCCTTCTTCATTTCAAGCAGCTCTTTCCCATTGTATCAAATCTCCTGCCTTTTAATGTCACATGCTTCAAGTTAACTTCGTAGGCCCCAATCACTAACCTCTAAAATTCTCAAATCATCCCATACGCCCCTTAAGGTGTGTAGTCATCCTACCACAATGCCCATATGCGACTCTGCCACTCTCCCACTTTGGCAAAAATCATCTCTTTAATTGACTACTCGCCCTGTGCTTCTTATACTTGGCCCTCCTAGAAACCTTAGTCATCGCCTGACACTTCCCAAACGTCTTTCCTCATCTTTGCTACTCATCTGTTGCCTTAAATAGACTCTATCTTCGGGGCACTTGAACCCACAATTGCTGATAACCTTTAAACCTTTCCAAGGGTCATCTTTATCAAATCATCAACATTATAAATTATGATGGGGGTAGCGTTCAGATGGTGGAGACCTATAAGCGGGGCAAGCTAGTCAATGTTGTACCACTTTCATGGCACGGGTTCTCTATTCTCTTCTTGGAGAAGTTTGTGCCACCGACCCGTAAGGAGGAGTTGTGTAGGCAGTTTGAGAAACTATGCCAGGAGGGCATGTCTATGACGTAGTACGAGATAAGATTTTTAGAGTTTGCTTGTCACACAGTTTGTTTGGTTCCCATTAAGAGGGAGATGATTAGGAGGTTCATTGATGGCCTCAGCTATTAGTTACATTTAATTATAACTCGGGAGAATGCATCAGGTGTTATTTTCAATAAGGTGGGTGGTTGATATTGCTCGGAGGCTAGAGTTGTCCGTAGTCAGGAGCATGAGGAGAGGGAGGCCAAGAGGCCTCATGGTTTGGGTGGTTTCATCGGTAGTCTTCTGGGGGTAAGTCCTACCACAGCACGGGTCGTCCTTATAGACCGCTCATATGGCTCGTCTAGTTCATCATGGTGCATCAGCTAGTGATGGTTCATACAGTGATCGTCTGGGTCAGTTATCTCTCAGTACTCTCCCAGATCAGAGTTTATCTCTTGCTCCTTCAGTTCAAGGTTCATCTGCACCAGGTTCCTCTAGCAGTTATTCTAGTTCTCGGGGTCTGATTTAGTCCTCACCACCATTAACGGACCGTGGTTGCTACGAGTGTAGAGATCTTGGACATATCAGGAGGCAGGGTCCCATCTTGGGAGGTCCAGTTTAGTAAAGGGTTCCGACTATGACGTTTGCACCAGTCACTTCACCATCCGCACAGCCAGCTTGGGGTGGGGCTCAGCAGCTAGAAGTTGCCCTAGAGGAGGAGGCTGATAAAGTGGTGGTTAGTCTCGATACTATGCTATTCTTGGTAGTCTAGAGGTTGTTGCTTCAGAAATAGTAATCACAGGTATTGTCTTAGTATGCCACGGGGATACCTTTATAGTATTTGACCCTGGTTCCACTAATTCATATGCATCATCATATTCTGCTCGTTATTTGGATTAACCCCATAAGTCCTTAGTCTCACATGTTCATATATCTACGTCGATGGGCGATACTATTATTGTGGATCGTGTGTATCGGTCGTGTGTGGTGACTATTTGGGGATTGGAGACTAGAGTTGATATTTTATTATCTAGTATGGTCGATTTTAATATAATTTTGGATATGGATTGGTTGTCTCTATGTCATGTCTGGTTGTCACGCTAAGACCGTGACGTTGGCGATACTGGGGTTTCCAAGGATCGACTGGGGAGGTTCTCTAAATTACATTCCCAGCAGGGTGATTTCATATTTGAAGGCCCAACGGATGGTTGGGAAGGGGCATTTGTCATATTTGGCCTTTGTGAGGGACGTTAGTGATGATACTCCTACTATTGATTATGTTCCGGTAGTGCGAGACTTTACGAATGTGTTTCTTGCAGACTTGTCGAGCATGCCACCCGACAGGGATATTAATTTTGGTATTGACCTGGTGCCGAGCACTCAGCCCATTTCTATTCCTCTGTATCGCATGTCACCAACAGAGTTGAAGGAGTTTAAAAAGAAGCTTTATGAGATTCTTGATAAGGGTTTATTAGGCCTAGTGTGTCGCCTTGGGGTGCTCCGGTTTTGTTTGTGAAGAAGAAAGATGTACTATGTGGAATTCATTGATTATAGGCAGTTGAACAAAGTTACAATCAAGAATAAGTATCATTTGCCACGCATAGATGATTTATTCTACTAGCTTCATGAATGAAGGATGTTATCTAAGATTTATTTGAGGTCGGGGTATCACCAATTGAAGATTCGGGATTCAGATATTTTGAAGACGGTATCCAGGACCCGCTTTGGTCAGTATGAGTTCCTTGTGATATCTTTTGGGCTGACCATCGCCCCAACAATATTCATGCATCTTATGGATAGTGTATTTAACCCATATCTTGATTTGTTTGACATAGTATTCATTGATGATATCCTGGTGTACTCACATAGATAGGAAGAGCATGCCCAACATTTGAGGATTGTATACAACGGCTGAGGGAGGAGAAACTTTATGCCAAGTTCTCCAAGTGTCGGTTTTGTCTTAGTTCGGTGGAGCTCATGGGGAACTTAGTGTCCATTAAGGGGATTAAGGTGGATCCAAAGAAGATAAAGGCAGTTCAGAGTTGGCCCAGACCGTCTTCACCTATGGAGATTTGGATTTTTCTCGGATTGGCCAGGTATTATCGTTGCTTTGTGAAGGGTTTCTCATCCATTGCAGCTCCTTTGATCAAATTGGCCCAGAAGGGTTCTCCATTCAGGTGGTTGGATGAGTGTAAAGAGAGCTTTCAGAAGCTCAAGACTTCTTTGACCACAGATCCAATTCTAGTTTTGCCTTCAACATCAGGCTCTTATATAGTGTATTGGGATACTTCTCGAATTGATATTAGGTGTGTATTGATGCAGGGGGGTAGAGTGATTACTTATGCTTTTCCCCAATTGAAGCCTCATGAGAAGAACTACCATGTTCATGATTTGGAGTTGGCAGCTATCGTTCATACATTGAAGATTAGGAGGCATTATCTCTATGGAGTGTCTTGTGAGGTATTTATGAATCATCTGAATCTCCAGCACTTGTTCAAATAAAAGGACCTAAATTTGAGGCAGCGTAGATGGTTGGAGCTACTAAAGGACTATGATATTATCATTCTGTATCATCTCGAGAAAGCCAATATGGTGGCCGATACCTTGAGTTGAAAAACGGTAAGTATGGGTAGCCTTGCATTTATTTTTGTTGGTGAGAGACCGCTTGCATCATATGTTCATGCCTTGGCCAATCAGTTTATGAGATTAGATATTTCGGAGCCCACTCGGGTTCTAGCTTGCGTGGTTTCTCGAACTTTCTTATATGATCACATCAGAGAGCATCAATATGATGATCCCCATTTGCTTGTTCTTAAGGACACGGTTCAGCACGGTAATTCCAAGGAGGTTAATATCGGGGATGATGGGGTGTTGAGGATGTAGGGTCGGATCTGTGTACCCAATATCTATGGGCTACGTAAGTTGATTCTTGAAGAGGCCTACAGTTTTCAGGTATTGCATTCATCTGGGGTGCCGCAAAGATGTATTAGGACTTGAGTCAGCACTATTGGTGGAGGAGGATGAAGAAAGATATAGTGGGGTTTGTAGCTCGGTGCCTAAATTGTCAGCAGGTGAAGTAAGAGCATTAAAGACCGGGAAGATTACTTTAGAGGCTTGAGATTCTGGAATGGAAATGGGAGCATATCACCATGGATTTTTTAGTTTGATTCTATTTGGGTGATTGTGGACCGGTTGACCAAGTCTGTGCACTTCATTCCAGTTAGGACTACTTATTCTTCATAGTGATTGGCTGAGATCTATATCTGCGAGATTGTTCACCTTTACGGGGTAGCGGTGTCCATCATTTTAGATCAGGGCACGCAGTTTACATCGGAGTTGTGGAGATCAGTGCAGTGACAGTTAAGCACACGGGTTGAGTTGAGTACAACATACCACCCTCAGACGTACAGAGAATCTGAACACACTATTTAGATATTGGAAGATATGCTACGCGCTTGTGTCATAGATTTTGGGGGTTCTTGGGATCGATTTATTCTTCTTGCAGAGTTTGCCTACAACAACAACTACCAATTGAGCATTCAGATAGATCCATATGAGGCTTTGTGTGGGAGACGATGTCAGTTTATGGTGGGATGGTCTGAGTTAGGTGAGGCTAGGCCATTGTGTACTAACTTGATTCAAGATGCTTTGGACAAGTTTAAGTTGATTCAGGATCGACTTCGCACGGTGCAATCCAAACAAAAAAGTTACGTCAATCGGAAGGTTTCTGATATTACTTACATGGTAGGGTAGAATGTACTACTCAAAATTTTACCCATGAAGGGTGTTATGAGGTTTGATAAGAAGGTCAAGTTGATCCCTCGGCATATTGGGCCTTTTGAGGTTCTTGAGAGGATCGTAGAGGTGGCTTATAGGCTTGCATTGCGCCTAATCTATCAAGTGTTCATCCAGTGTTTCATGTTTCCATGCTCCGGAAGTATGTCGGTGATCCATCTCATGTTTTGGACTTCAGCACAATTCAGTTTGATGGTGATTTGACTTATGATGTGAAGATAGTGGCCATTTTGGATCGCAGATTCGAAAGCTGAGGTCAAATAACATAGCTTCAGTGAATGTGCAATGGAGAGGTCAGCCAGTCGAGGAGGCTACTTGGGAGACTAAGAGGAAGATGCAGAGCAGATATTTACACCTATTTGAGACCTCAAGTATAATTCTAGACCTGTTCGAGGACGAATGTTTAGTTTAAGAGGGGGAGATATGACGAACCAGCCGGTTGTTTCGAGAGTTATAGCTATGTTCCCCCATTTTCTGCTTCTTTTGTGTTCTACAACTGCATTATGACTTACTATGTTAGTTGGTTCGGGTCCTTAGTGATTTCGGAGTGAAGTGAGACACTTCGTCTCTTAGTTAGAAGTTTAAGTTGGAAAAGTTGACCGGATGTTGACTTATGTCTAAACAACCTTGGATTTGAATTTATATGGTTTTGTTAGCTTCGTTAGATGATTTTGGACTTAGGAGCGCGTCCGAAATATGATTTGAAGGTCTGTAGTAGAATTAGGCTTGAATTGGCAGAAGTTAGAATTTTGGCGATTTTGATCGGTAGTGGAAATTTTGATATCGGAGTCGTAATGGATTTTTGGAAGTTGGAGTAGGTTCGTGGTGTCATTTCTGACTTGTTTGCAAAATTTGAGGTCAATCAAACGTTGTTTGATAGGTTTCAGCATCGTTTTTGGAATTCGAAAGTTTAGAAGTTCTTTAGGCTTGAATCCAGGTGTATTTTGGTGTTTTTATATTGTTTTGAGTGATTATAAAGATCGACTAAGTTTTCATGGGGTCATATGACTTGTTAGCATGTTTGGTTGAGGTCCATGGGGCCTCTGGTGGAATTGAGGGGGTTTCAGACTTGGTTTAGGAATTGAATGGGTAGCTAAAGTGCTGTTATTGCTGGTGTAATCAGACCTGCGGAGTGGGAACTGTAGGTGCGAGCCCGCAGAAGCGAAGAAGGAACCGCAAATTCCACCAAGAAGAAGTCGGGCAGAAGTCGTAGGAGCAATGATTTTTTCTGCACCTGCGAGGGTCGCAGATGTTGGCAGCTGGGCGCAGGTGCATTGGAAGGCCGCAGGTGCGATGGATTCCCGCACCTGCGATGGACGCAGATGCGGTCTTGGAGCCGCAAAAGAGGAATCTAGGATTTTAGATGAAATTCGCACCTGCAATGGAATTTCTACAGCTGCAGCGTCGTAGAAGCGACAAAATGTCCGCATGTGCAGTATGTTTGGGCAAAAAAACATCGAGGGTTGGACTTCCATTTTCAATTTTTAGACTTGAGAAGCATGGGAGAGAGGCGATATTTCGAGAATTTTCAAGGAAAACGTTTGGGTAAAGGATTCTAATCTGGATTGGTCTAAATTTTGTAAATCTGTGGCTTTCTTCATCATCTAATTAGGGATTTGAGTTTGAAATTTGGGGGTTTAGGGCTTGAGAATTGGAGAGTGAATTTTAGGGTTCTGCATGACCAAATGATATTGGATTTTGATGAATTTAGTATGATTAGACTCGTGAGTGAATGAGCTTTCGGGTTTTGTGACTTTTGTCGGATATCGAGACTGGGCCGGGGAGGGGGGGGGGGGGGGG
>MU711220.1:21207-41385 GCA_026770625.1 Nicotiana glauca | reverse complement strand
TAAATGCAGTATTTTTGTATTTTTAATTAATTTAAACAAATAAACATGCATACACAAATGCAAACAAATAAGAAAAAATAATAACAAAATCCACAAAAATTGCAAACAACAAAAGGACTATTTTATTTTGAATTATGGGAGTAATTTTCTTGTAGGGCAAAAATCACGTGCTCACAATGTCATTGATAGAGATGACAGAAAATATTTAATAAGGGTAAAGTAGTCAAAAATTATTCTTTCTAAGGGGCATGCGCAAGAGAATTACGACACATATTATGAAACGGGGGAGTAATATTTACTTGAACTCTAACTTTTTTATAAAGTCAAATTTATAATGTCTGACAATTTTGATGTTTCCCCCATCGCCCAAATTTATCTGTTATTTTTTACCGTATATTCTCGATGTTTGTTCAGGTCACATAACATAAAAGATAAGAACAAGTGAGCAAGAGATGGTAGATTAGAACTATATATAAATTGTCGTACTCAAATTAAAACAAAATTTGCATCTAAATATGTTGTCTGAGAGCCGGATGTACATGAAAAAAATTAAAGTGTGTATACTTATAATCTCGAGTTATATGTAGAAATAAAACGTCAATGAATTTACTGAAGATATTGACGTAAACAACGTAATATATTATCAATAAAGCTTAAACAGACTCGCAAATATCGTACTTATGTTTACCATTCCTAAACGGCGTGTAGAACCATTATTACACCATATTGCATGGCCCAATGGTAATGATGTATAACAAACTTTAGTACGATTAAGTAAATCAATTAAGTAGTCATTTGTCGTTGTGACTCTAGTCATCACTCGTGGACGGACTGTAGAATTAATGAGCCGATTAATACCATTCAAGTGATTGAACTCACAATATTATTGCTGGGATTAATAGCTACTTATATTAAGTGGGCCCTTTGTGATATTTATAGCTGATTAATGCGATTCAAGAATGCTGCAACTTTTTGAAGTCATATTGTTATTGGTGGAAAGTAGCTAAGGTGAAAGGTTTTCTAATCTTATTTTGCCAAGTGTCATGTGTGTGGCATATTCGTAGAGTACACGTTTTGTATAAGGCATCTAACCTTAAAATAATGCAACCCCACGAAAAGGAAAAGGAAGGGGGAAAAAAAAAGAGTATGATATTCCTTTCTTTTGTTTGAAGTGATTATTTGTTAAGCTAAGTTAATTTCTACCTTCCTTCTAACTAATTTTCTTTTCCTATATATAAGTGTGTTATGTGTATGTCTATAAAGCATGATATACTCCCAAAGCTTTCCAAAAGCTATGATGTTTTTCACGTTCTTCTTTTTTCCTTCCAATTAATCTTTTTAACTCTCTTGTTAATTATATTTTGGACAGAAAGATAAACTAGTATCATTTATGCGCACCCTTTCAGTTTGAGTTTATTTAAATTAATTAACTAAGCTGTTATCCCCAGATCTGCACATATGAAATTTTACTGGGTTGTGTGTTGTTGTAATTAAGCTGCCTTCATTAGGTTTTCTTTATTTTCAAGTTTCAATTACCTTTCTTTTCGAGTAAGTTCAATTTTAATCCTTTTCGAAAACATGATGTACACATTTTTCCCAGTTAGTTATTTGAGTACCATTGGAGTATTAAAATTTTATAACTCTAAAATTTACCACAATTAAATTAAGATTAGGTCGTTTTCCTCTTAAGTATAATGTATTTAGGAGTAATAGTTGTCCCTGAAATGACATACGATAAATACGTAGTTTTGACTTGAATAAAATCCGGAGAATTGGAATATTCTCAAGAAACGCAATATATTCAATCCTCGCCTTCTCTACAAAGTGTAAAATAGCACTGTCCTACACTACAGTATTCTTTTATGTATCACGTTATGTTAGGTGGACACTATCAATCAAATGTATGATAGCTCCTTTTAACACGAATTAAAATGTGGGTTCCTAAAAGAAAAAAAGAAAAAAAAATGTGGGTTCCAAATATTGAGACTAGTTCCATTATGGAAACCAATTGTCGTGCTCCACGTGGTAAAACTAGCTAGCTAGTAGCATAAATCAGCTATGAAAAAAAACAAAAAGATCTCTGATATTTGCCTCTTTTCTTCCAAAATTCTCATTGCTTGAAACTTGCAGGTTCATTGCCTCCTTTTCTTCTAGCAAACTAAAATCTAAAGTAGTTGCTTTGTAATCTCCCGAATTTAAATAAATAAATAATAATAATAATTTGTTATTATTATTCCTACTACTTACAAGACGATTTAACAGGGCATGTGTTTAAAAAGTTAAAAAAAAAAACTACGTATCAAACTCACTCTTAGAACTTGTAGATTTAACCATGACATTATATTTCTATGACCATAAGCTTTCAGGTAAATGAGAAGTTTATAACTAAAAAGGTTTTAGAGTATATAAATATGTTATTCTTTTCTGAACATATAAAAAAAGAAAAAATGTTATAAAATTGAATAGAGAATATTAGTGTTGAGGCATAATGTGAAAAGAAAAGTTCGCCAAATAAAACAAGTGGGATAAAATCAACTTGGACGAAATATGACATGTAATTCACATTCAAGATACAATGGTAGTAGCAACTTGTGTATGACCACCACAAGCTAAATTCTTTAGTGAACCCACTCTATAGGCCCAATAGTGGATGAGAGGCCTACCTGGATTGACAACCTCTTATGGGCCTTCAAAGTTAATCTATGAATTTAGAGAAGAGATTTTTACATTCCTTTATCGTATAGGAAACCTTATTACCCTCAATATTTAAGGTTTGATATAATAACATTTAGTATATCAAATTATCAATTCAATACCATTGTATTTTTTAAGGGTACAATTAATGCAGCGTATATCCCTCCTTAATTCAAGGTACCGTATATCCCACCCCTCCCACGTTTCTCTCTCCCAAACCACTATGATTAATCAAATCGTTCAAAGATTTTAACATATCTGTTAACTCTATTTCCTGTGCCCTCAATACATTATTCTGAGCAGTGAAAAATGTCAACCTCTCTGTAGCCTCTTCAATTTTAGCAACAATGGTTCTATTGGCAGCTTGTAATTTGCTGACTTCCTTTGTCAATTCTTGCACAAGATTTTGTTTCTTCATCCTAGATCGCCTTGTAGATTCCCTATTTGAAATCATTCTTTTCTTTTTCTTTTCACAAATTTGCATTTTTAATATCCCAATTTGCTGACATTTTTTTCTTCTCTGTTTCCTTCAGTATTTTTATGTTGTTTTGGTTTCAATGAAAAATTAGGACTCAAGATTAAAATCAAGATCAATTCCCATTCAATTTATTTTCGACATAATTACTTTTTTGCAGAAGATTTTCTAGAAGTTTTAGTCGTTTTGGATTTGTGAAAACAGAAAACGATGCATCTACAATTAGAATATAAATAATCTAAAAAATATCTACAAAATATCTGCAAACTGGGTACATTGAATTTTAATATCCCAATTCCCATTCAATTATATCTTAATTGGTATTTTCAATATAATTGTATTTTTTGCAGAAGATTTTCTAGAAGTTTTAATCGTTTTGGATTTGTGAAAACAGAAAACAATGCATCTACAATCAGAATATAAATAATCTACAATTTGTCTATAAAATATCTACAAACTGGGTACATTGAATTTTAATATCCCAATTCCCATTTCAATTGTAGCATAATTGGCATTTTCGACATAATTGCATTTTTTGCAGAAGATTTGTAGAAGTTTATCATTTTTTATTTGTGAAAACAAAAAATAAAGCATCTACAATCAGAATACAAATAATCTATAATTTATCTACAAAATATCTACAAACTGGGTACATTAAATTTTAATATCTCAATTCTCATTCGATTGTAGTTTAATTGAAATTTTCGATATAATTGCATTTTTTTGCAAAAGATTTGTAGAGGTTTTAGTCATTTTTTTATTTGTAAAAATAAAAAACAAAGCATCTACAATCATAATACAAATAATTTATAATTTATCTACAAAATATTTACAAACTGGGTATATTAAATTTTAATATCTCCATTCCCATTTCAATTGTAGTTTCATTGGTATTTTCGACTAGACATAATCTTAAAGATTCATTATAGTATTCTCAATTATAGATTGAGGAAAATATATTAGAAAGCTACATCAACTACTTAGTCGAGTTTGAAAAATACTACCTAGGTGACATCAATTATTAGATTTGTCAATTTATTATTTTTCATGGAAAAAAATATAACGATATTTTTAGCTACAAGTTTAAGTGAGACTATAAGCAGAAAGATTAGGTGAAGTAGAAAATACAGAGATATTTGCTTAGTTTCTTCGTTTTGTGGGATTTGTTTATGGTGAAGTAGAAAATGCAGAGATATTTGCTTAGATATCTAAATAAGAAATTTTAATACAACAATGATTCCTTATTTAATAAAATATCTGGAAGAATATTTACTTCCATAATTATAGCACGCCTAAATAGGAATATATAGAAGAATATTTAGTTCCAGATTTGTAGCGCACCTAATTAGGAAGGAATCAGCTCCTAATAATTGGTATTTAATGAATGATATAATATTTATAAAATAACCGTGAACATGGCAGATAAATATGAAACTATGCACATTTTTTATAACAAGATTTCATATATGATATACGAAGGTAGAAGTCTCTTTAGAGAANGACATTATTCGAAATGAGATTATTTTAATTTCAGAGTCGCCACTTGGAATAGTTTATTATGGTGTCCCAAGTCACCGGTTTATTTGAAATCCCAAATTGAGGAAATTTTTAGACTTTATTTAAAAGTCTGCGAACCAAAATTTCTAGATAAGGAATTCTGTTAACCTGGGAGAAGGTGTTAGGCATTCCCGTGTTTCGTGGTTCTAGCACGGTCGCTTAGCAATTTATACGTGGCTTAAATAAATTATTTAATTATTCATTTTAGGACCTATGTGCATTTATCCCTTTAACCGGTTTTAGTTGCTTGATTATTCATAATTTTGGAAATTATCTTAAAAAGAGTCACGCGTACGTGTACTCATTTTGTTTGCCGCATCAAGAATCATGTCACGCGTACGTATCCACGATTAATCACGCTTTATTAATATTAAGAAAGATTGGTCGAAGTTGCGCGAACACATACCTTGATTTATTTTTACAAAAATTATAATCATGTTACGCGAACGTATACACAATCACGATAATAGACTAAGTCGCGCCTAAAGCAAGCTACGAATGTTCAAGATTGTTTAATACCTAGGTTATAATATTAATGTGAGGGCCATAGATTAGGTGATTCAAATGTGAATGGCACACTTCGATTCAATTTTTAAAGATTTGTACTCAATAAAGGCAAACTAAGGGGTGTTCTTATTTAAAACTAATTTGAACTGAATAAAAAGCTATTAGTTATAAACATGTTTGGGGGTATATGTATTGGAGCTTTAATCATTTTTGGATGGAGGGTTTGGGCCAGCAGGAGCCTATTGGTTACTTGGTCAAGGAAAAACCATCATTGAAGCTGCATTGGGCCCAGAACTCGGCCCAAAAATAAAAATAAATTCAAAGGCCTCGACAGGACTGCTTTCTAACCAAACCCGACTCATATTGGGCTCATATTAGGTGGGCCCAGTTACATATATTTGCTAGATGGGCCTATCCACCTTTACATTTAAACTAGCCACATTTACATGATATACATATTTGTCAAAAAGAATTGTAAATCGATTCTCTTTTATATAAGAAGATCAGAACCTATAAACATCAAACTACAATTCAATTTTGAGGATTAATTACACTACATATGATTTGCGAATCCTAAAGGAAATGTGTTTACATTAGAGTTCACAAGGGAAGCTTATAATTGAGGGTCAAACTATTGGGCTTAATGTCCAGGCCCATTCGCCCAGGCCTAGACTTGCTCAGGTGATTCCCATATTAGGCCTTGTTGCAAGTCTGGCCTAACTTGTGCTATATTCAAACAGTTTTGCAAATAATAGGCTATGCTCATTACAAAGAGATTACATGCTATGAACCTAAACTAATAATCAAACATAATCAAATCTTGAAATTAGAACATTCCAACAGTCCATTTACTAATGACAGTCCATTAATTTACAATATACTCCTAAATACAACTATGTGTTTAAGAAAGAAAAATTTAAGGTAAAGAGTAACTTTCTTCCTAACTTTGAGTCTTCCAGCTATTACAAAATCCTTCGAACCAACTTTAACTTGCAAGAAATCAATTATAGAGCTGTTTCTTACAGGCTAGCATTTAATTCCATCTCTGAGGCTTCTTACTGCCCAACATACTTTTGTTTCAGCTTAGACTTTCATGGATCTGGCCATGTTAAAGCTTATTCTCAAAAAAATGTCTTCAAATACATAGACCTACTATCAAACCAAACTTAAATAACCAATGCAAGAATGAGTGGAAAAAGAAGTGTGATTCATGGATCGGACCATAGGTCAGACTCACAAACCAACAAAGGCTTCAAACCTATGGGCATACTATACTGCCTAACATACTCAAACAACAAGTGCAAGAATGAACCAAAGGGGCCCATTGTAATCCATGTATCTGACCATATTAAAGGTCAGATTCATGAGCAAATAAAGCTTTAACGACATGGATCTACGATACTGCCTAACAATGCAACAAAAGGAAGTGTACACCAGCTGAAGTAAATAAATAGTCAATGATATTTTCAACACACATACAAGAAAATAGATTCTCATGGTATAAAAAGCTAGATGAACAAAGAATCACATATTTCAAAGAAAAACTTTAATTTTGTTGCATTTAGGTGGATAAATCACATCATAACAGAAAACATAAACACACATCATTGATAGAAAATAACTTATATTTATCTTTAACTTCAGATTTACAAACACTTAAGCATAGGAGAAGATGTGTACCTAGTGGCTTAAAATTTGATTCCAAAGTGCTAGGTTAAAAATTGGTAGAACAACAACAGTATATACCCAACCGCAGCTTCAATATCAGCTCATAACTTGATGCCAAAAAATCCAAAACTCAAAGAAAATTCCTCCCAAATTTGTGAAAAAAGAAGGAAAAGCAAGAAAGTTGGGACTGGATTTTTTTTTGTTTCAAAGAAATTTTCAGGTGTGTATATTGATGAGTGTGTGTGAAAATGAGTGAAATGGCTTTCTTTTAATAGTGCATATCCAAAAATGGCATCTAAGGAATATTCTACCCTAATTTCTTAGATAGTACAACATATTTTTAGAGGATAAAAATGTCCAGCTGTCCATTTCAACATCTTTTAAAACTATTTTTTGGATAGCTGGTACTTCTAGAATTTTCCTCTTCCTAGATATTTATTTTTTAAAGTTCTAAAATTTCTTTAAGTTTATTTTAGTTCAAATAGGGCCCTAAAAGTTTCTAATGGTTTACAAATCAAGGCCAACAAAAGCAAAAACAAACAGGGATCCAAAATTCAACTCTGAATGACAAACAAAAGCATGATGATGCAATTTAAACCTAAAATTAAGCTAATCCGTAAATGAAAAATGCTTATCTAATTAGATCTGAATAAAATTGGATTTAAACGACTAATGTACCTACACAGTACTCAAACTAGAATTAAAATGAAACTTCAAGATAAACTAAAAATTATCCTAAAAATAAAGTGCTGAACACAAGATAGAAATAGAGAAGAAAAGCAGAATCATTTCATGTATCAACCTACATATGAACCCTAACTAAATTAAATCACATGCAATTGAAGATAAACTTCAAACACTGAGATTTTATCATGCTTTAATTAATCCTAATAAATATATGCAAGTAATTAAACTAACAGTCAAATAAAAAAGAAAGAGAACCTAAATCATGCGGCTAAATAAGAAACAATTAAACATGAAGAAGAACAATAACGAAAAAAAAGGAAAATAAAGAGAAAGTGAAAGAAATTACCTATATTTATTTTTGAAAACAAACTGGACCAACTAACGAACTTTGACCAAGTTTCAACAAGGTGACATGAACTTGAACCACTATTAATCTACTGTTCTCAACAAGAGCAGTCGACTAATGGGAGGGAGTTTTGGGTTTAAACAACCAATAATCGACCAAAAATCAAAAGGGGAAAAAACGCTAGGGTTCAGGATTTTCAGATTAAAGATTCGAGCAATTTGGTAAGGATTTTTGGGGAATCAAGGGTAAGGTAGTGGCGAGGGAAGGCTAGGGATCATATGGTGTGAGTTTGGGGCCTTTTGGATAATCTAGGGTTTCTAGGTTAGATTTTTAGAATTAAAATTGATGCAATTGAGTGGGGATTTTGGGGAAGCTGATGGTAGGATGGTGTTGGGAAAGGGCTCAGGATCAAAGGATGTTAATTTGGGGCGAGTTGGAGCATCTGGGCTACTGTGAGGCGATTTCCGGCGAGTAGTCAGCGGTGGTGATTATAGAGAAGATAGAGATGAGAGATGTGGGGAGTGAGGTTCATCTCTAGGATTTAGGGGTCCAATTCGGACAATTTTATGTAAAAAGGGAGATGAGTTCCTAGCCGTTAGATCTAAGGTGATCAACGGCTGGGATTAAAAGGGGGTAATACGAGGTCGTTTTTGGAGCTGAGGCTGGATCGGGTACCCTAGGTTTTGGGCTTGGGTTAGAGACAAATTTGGGCATGGAATTTGGCCCAAATTCAAATTCAAATTAAAACCTTTCCCCAATTTCTTTTTCTCCTTGTTTTTCTTTTTCTTTCTTTTAATTAATTTAAAACCTAAATTAAATTCTAAATTAATTTAATTCATAATATTAAAATAAATACCTATTATAATATTTAAAAAAATTAGTTAATCCTAAATTAATGAAGAAAAAAATACTATTCTATCATTTTAAAGCTAAAAATGTAAATGAATGACATTTTTTGTGATTTTTATTTTAATAAAGCTATTAATATTAATCCTAAAATATGAACACAAAGCCTAATATGCAATGCATGATGTTTTTGACATTTTTGGAGCATTTTCATGATTTTTAATAAAAATTAAACGTGCACAAAAATGCAAGCAATTAATAAAATCCTACAAAAAATCCTGTAAAATTGCAAGTAATTGGGAAAAATCTATTTCTTTAATTTATATATATATATATATATATATATATATATATATATATATATATATATATATATATATATATAAAATTCATACATACCAGCTAGAAAAAATAAATAATAAATATGACCGATTATTTGTATAAAGATCCTGATTTAGTATGCAATGATAAAACAGTTTTTTTCTCCTTGAAATAGAATGAAAAGAAACATTTTAAAGAAAAAACAAGTAGTGTTTCACCTCTTATTTTAATTTTCAATTGTTATTTTGTAACTAACTGGACTTTGAGTTAGGCTTTTTACAACTAAAACACGTTAAAATAGCACGGTCTAGCCAGTTTTCGGACTGATCATTGAAAAAAGCCATTATTTTGCTGCAATAGATACCGGTCTAGCATATTATACTGGAGTTCGGTGCTCTTGTGTATGAACTTCCAGCATATTATGTTGGATCGGTATACTTTGCTGGCTCTAGTATAATATACTAGAGACTGGAGCACCAGTGCTCCAAACTTCAGTATATTATGCTGGACCGGTATATTATACTGGAACTCCATTATATTATGCTGACGTATTTTTCCGGATTTTGAACAGTATTTTCATTCAAATTTAGCTTTAATTATTTTTAAATGACCACTTGTAAGTTTGGCTATTTTGAATTTCTCCCTTGACTGGATGATGGCAAGAACCGGAATTCCATGACTACTATTCTTTAGGTTTTTTCCTTTTTAAAAATTGTGTGAACAAAAGAAAGAACTTTCATTTCAGCGAAACAAAGTAACCAAAAACGGACTAGATAGATAATTTTGACGCATATGATGCCCGGGCAGAGCTACAATTGACAAAGGATAGTAAGTTAATTTTCAAAAAATTATATTATGTATATATGGAAGATATTACTTTATATATATAAAATCTTAAATGTATATGATCGAAATCAGAGGCCTCCGATTTGCAAGATCGAAGGGTTCGTCATAGGCCTAAATTCAGGCAAGGTCGAGTTCGAGGGCGATGGATCAGAGGCAAGCTCGAAGACAGTGCGATTCCCGGAGATAGGAGTACGAGGAATACATGGCCCGAGTATATCCGAACCCAAAATAGTACCGTTAGGAATTTATAACAGAATGAACTAGATTCCTGCCATGTCCCCATAATCGTGGCGATAAGATTATATGATTCCGTACTAGGCGGTTAGACACCTATATCAAGAATATTCCTTATTGTAAATAGAAATATTCCTTATTTAGGGTTCTCCTATTATATAAAGGGGACCCCAATCATTTGTAACATCATCTTATCACTGAGTAAAGAATATACTCTTTACCTTTTCGCCTAGTGTTCATCACCATTGTCCTTTAGCTCTGCTGTTCTTACTTTGCTTTTATTACTTAATTGTTCTTATTGTCCTAAGCCTACCTCGAGGTCACTGCTGCTAAGTAATATTGGTTTGGTTCACTCGTCTCTTTCATTTTTACTTTATACTTCTTGATTATTAATTGGTATTGAACTAAATCACATATTTTTAAAACCACAAATCAAATTTAATTGTTACTCGTATTTTCGAAGGAAATAGTTTGGCGCCCATAACATGGCTACAGATAATAATGATTATTTCTTTATTGAATATTGTTACATACGTTGTCTTTACACTTTTTCTTGTCAAGATTTTTTGAATCTTAGGCTGAAATATGTCTAGCACACAAAATGCACCTGTTCATGACAACGAAAGTCTTGGAGAAAACAACAGTATAGGGGGTCTGTGTACCACCGGTAAACCCTAAGGAAGTGCCAAATATGGATCCAGTTGACATCAGTTCACATAATGCTCTAAATGCGGATTCAGGCACAGACCCCCCAGGGAATGAACACAGGGAAGTTCGGTCTAGTGGCCAAGGAGCATGAGGAATGGGAGATGGGGGAATCAGCCTCCAAGTGATATTCGAGATGCTGCAAGCTCATCAAATTGCCATCCATCAACTTCAAAGTCAGAATAATACTTCGAGTGTTGCTGAACTTGAAAATGCTTGACATGCTGAACCAACACTAAAGAGGTTGAACGGAAATAATTTGGGGACTGACCCCACCATTATGAGGATACTCGAAGAGCTTACTAAGAGGATCAATTCCGGGGAAAAGAAAATGGAAGACAATGATAAGAAGGTAGAAACTTATAACTTCCGTGCAGACCAGATACCGGGGGCACCTCCAGTTTTGAAAGGTCTAGATGCCAAAAAATTCACATAGAAACATTTCCTTCAGAGCGCAACTCCGATACCCATTCCTAAAAAATTTTTCATGCCCGATATAACCAAATATAACGGAATGACTGACCCCAACGAGCATATTACTTCATACACTTGGGGGATCAAAGGAAATGATTTGAATGACGCCGAGATTGAATTAATCTTGTTAAAAAGTTCAAGAAACATTGTCGAAAGGAGCCATGATTTGGTATCACAACTTACCTCCTAACTCTGTTGACTCATTTTCTATGTTAGCATACGCCTTCGTGAAAGCACATGTCGAGGCCATAAAGGTAGCCACGAGAAAATCAGATGTTTTCAAGATAAAACAAAGGGACGACGAGATGTTAAGGGAGTTTGTATCTAGGTTTCAGATGGAAAGAATGGAACTACCACCGATCTCTGATGACTGGGCAGTACAGCTATAACGTGGTCAGATATGTACAACCGTTACCAATAAAAAATTAGGGTTGAGGACGATAAGTTGGGATCCCCCTCGAGTTCAGTTCACCCTAACAGGTTCGTGGCCAAGCCCTCGAGGGACACAGACCGGGATTCGAGATTCAACAAAGAGACGTATCATCCATATATTGATTGAAGAAACAGCGGCCCGAGCCGTAAAACTCCTCGGAACAATTGAAGAAATGCTCAAGGTCAAAATTCTCGGGGACTCATGAGTAAAAGCGGGCTCGATAAACATACCGACCCCATAGAGGCTCCTCAATTATTAGCGTACAACTTCAGCATAGTGCGTCGGGGATTGTCTTAGCTATTGGGAGAATCAATGACACTAAGTGGACCAGACCTATACAGACTGATCCTTCTCAAAGAAACCCTAACTTGGTGTACAAGTATCATGGCACACATGGCTATCGAACAGAAGATTGCAGACAACTATGGGAAGTAGTGGCTCATTTGTTCAACGAGGGCCATCTCCGAGAATTCCTAAGTAATTGGGCTAAGAATCATTTTAGGGAGAGAGACGCAAGAAAAAATAAACAAGAAGAACCACAACATGTAATCCACATGATTATTGGTGGAGTCAATGTCCCTTAACGACCTTCAAGCGCACCAAAGTATCAATTACCAGAGAAAAATGGACTCGGAGTTATGTGCCCGATGACATCTTATCATTCTGTGACGAGGAAGGGGAAGGCATATCTCAGCCTCACAATGACGCCCTGGTAATCTCTATCCTTTTGAATAAAATTTAAGTTGAACATGTTTTGGTGGATCCAAGTAAATCATCAAACATAATCAAATCGAGGGTCGTGGAACAACTCGGCCTACAAGATCAGATTGTACCTGCATCCCGGGTCCTGAATAGCTTCTGTAGACATGTAATAATGACCCTTCCCGAAGTTTTACACATTTTAGCATTTAAATATTTAGTTTAGGTTTAGTATCGCTATTTTAACTAGTTTTGACTCTTTTACTTTATTTTTATCACAATAATATTTTTTTTTATTTAGCTAATTGATATTTTATCTAGTTACTTTTAGTTTATCTACCTTTTATAAAATAAAAAAATATAAAACAGTATTGATATTATATTTTTCCCAAAAAAAAAAAGATAAGAAGAAAAATTTTGGACTAATTTTCTCTTGTTTTTATATGAGAAGACTATTATTTTGAGCTTGACTTGGCTCAAAAGAGGCCCAAATTCGGCCAAGCCCACTACCCAATAGCCCCCATCTTTAAAATATACCCTAATTCCCTCTATATAGAGCTAACCTAATTTTCCTACACCTCTAACTTTAGACCTCACCCCAAAATTCCAAAAAAAGCTGAAAACAACCGCACTCCAAAAATACACACATAACAGCTAACACAGAAAAAGAGGGAGCCGATCCCCATTCTCTGAATCTCTAAGAGATTTTCTCGGCAACAACTGGATGGAAAGTTTGAGCTTAGAGGACGGTTCTTTCGCTCACATCTGGCTCCAATTAAATTCATTTGTTCACTATTGGGGCATGTTCATTTTGTGATTCCTACTGTTCTCCTTAATAGGAGTAACTGTTTTCTATGTATCGGTAAATCAATTTGAGATGCAAGAGTGAGGCAAACAAAGATAAAGGATTTAATCAAAATGTTCCACGATTCACAAATAATGTTGCCTTTACTTTGTCATACTAATTAGACACGTTTATTGGAGCTACAGAGAATAATCACAGTATCTCTAACTCCACAACTATTATATCTCGACTTTCTCCAATCATTCACAGAAAAGAAGCCAACAAAATTCCAATCTCTGATCAAAATTTTGTCTTTTCCCAATTAGGTTTGTCTCGATTTATAGGTTGATTGTTGAATTGAGATTGACTCCGCTTAAGGCATATAATCGACTGCAGAGGATTTTTCATGAGGTGAATAGTATAGTGAGTGCCTATAAGTCTGAAAAGTACCTGTCAGACATGGATACTCTACTCTCTGCCCCATCAGAACTCGTGGAAGATGAAAATCTAGAGTTCATAGAGGATGACGAAGAGGATACTTTTCAACCCCCAGAAGGGAAATGTTGCATTTGTCTATGCCCTATATGGATGGGGCTTTACTATTCGTGATTTAAAACTTTCAAAATAAGAGGTATGCATTCACGCAACTTCGGCCAAACATTCTTAATATTAATAAAGCGTGATTAATTATGGACACGTACGTGTGACATGATTCTTGATGGGCCAAACAAATAAGTACACGTACACGTGTCTCGTTTCAGGTTAATTTCTTCAATTAGAGCGGTAAGGGTAAATGCACCTAGGTTGTATAACATTTTAACTAAGCTAGGTATGATTAAAGCAGCCGTGTTAAAACTACAAAACTCGGGAATGCCTAACACCTTCTTTCGGCTTAACAGAATTCCTTACCCGATCTTCTATGTTTGCAGACCATAAATAAGAGTCAAATTTCCTCGATTCGGAATTTTAAACCGGTGATTTGGGATACCATAAATTATTCCAAGTGGCGACTCTGAATTTGAATAAATAATCTCGTTTTGATTATTGTCATTTTAATTGGAAAAACTCCCTATGTCCCTTTCGGGTAAAAAAAACGAGGTGTGACAGCTCTGGCGACTCTGTGACAGCTCTGGCGACTCTACTTGGGATTTTAACCCAGAATCTCTGGTTTAGGGTTCAGAATTCGAGCTTGCGGTATGATTTTTACTTGGCTTTATTAATTGTTGATATTACTATATTCTGCGGGCCTAATATGCTAATTGTCGCTTATTTACCGCTTCGATATTATTTGAACTGTATTAAACTGTCTTCTTACGCCTCCTTTTTGAGTCTTCTAAAAAATGGTGCACACGTTCCCGTAGCCCGCTTTTCTGTTAAAGGTCGTACCAAATTACACAAGGATGGATCAGCCACTAGGCCTGGTAGAATTTCGTGCTCCCGGTACATCGATCCTACCCCGGCTCAAGTTGTCCACTTGGGTAATCCAGGTCTAGAACACTCTCCCCAGGTTTAAACCTAGAATAATATAGCATCTTGCCGGATCCCTAGTAGGAACGTTTATTTGCATCACGTTCATTTGACTTTAGGGACTCAACACAGGGGTTGGATCTGTCTAGAACATGTGTACCCGAAATAAAAAACCATCATGATGCATCTTACGTGCTATTTGAACATTTTATTTGCTTTGGCTTGCATGTTGATTGGCTAGGGAAAGAAATCAAAACAAAAACCAAGAGTGAGGTAAGAGAGAAATTAAGCCTGACTTTGAAAATCTCGGTATTTGAA
Organism: Nicotiana glauca; assembly: GCA_026770625.1. NCBI lineage: Eukaryota > Viridiplantae > Streptophyta > Magnoliopsida > Solanales > Solanaceae > Nicotiana > Nicotiana glauca. The sequence goes on along the minus strand of MU711220.1, from coordinate 26,324 downwards.
AATATCCCGAAGCTCTGCCAAAGTTTTTCAAAAATAAAATAAAATAAATAAATAAAATGATTGAAAATTGACAAAAACGAAAAGAGTCATTTAAAAAATGAGTCAATATCATATTTTTCCCAATTATGTTAAAACTGACCGAACTAGGTAGCTCTGATTCTCGCTGGATGTGAGATACGTAGGCAAATCTCATCGGTTTAGGTCCACAATTTTAAAAAAAATCCAAAAATATTTTCCATTACTTGCTTCTTTAGAAAGTCTTTCTTTTAGACCCCATTTTTTAAAAAAAATACATAAATATTTTCTTTTAATTTCTTCTAAAAATTCGAAAAAATTTATTTCATTCTTTTTGAAAAGAAAATTCAAGATTCAAAAATATTTTCTTTTTCATTAGAAGCATTTCTTTCATAAATTCAAAATAAAATTCCAAACAATCCAAATATATTTCCTTTCTTCTTTAGAAGTTTTTCTTTCGAAATTCAAAAAAAAAAAAAATGAAGTCAAAATTCAAAAAAATAATATTTTCTTTCTTCTTTAGAAGTCTTTCTTTTCAAAAATTTTAGAAAAACAACAACAAACAAATCGAAATCCAAAAATATTTTGTTTCTTCTTTTTAAGTCTTTCTCTCCAAAAAAGTCCAAAATAAAAAAAAAGAGTTAGTTTATTTACTTTATTCCTAATCTTCACGAACTACGCAAAGATCTGATTCATGCGGCTTCATGATACATAGGCAACCTAAGACTAACTAACAATGGGGTCGAGTGTGAGGCCATGATTGCAGGTCTTGAGCTAGCTAAAAGCTTGGGAGCAGAAATCATCGAGAACAGGTTTCAACATGCATCAGAGAAGTCAAATCACGAGGCCTTGAATGATAGCCTCGAATTATTAGATGAAAAGCGAGAAGCAGTGCTTGTTCGGATGCACGCGCAAAAGCAAAGGATCAAACGATATTACAATAGAAGGACCAACCTTCGACACTTCATAATCGGGGACTTAGTTCTACGAAAGGTCACCCTCAACGCTCGAGACCCTAATGAAGGGAAACTAGGCCTGAATTGGGAAGGACCGTACCGAGTCCTCGGAGTTGTCGGTAAAGGATCTGACAAACTTAGCACAATGGAAGGTGAACAACTGCCAAACAACTAGAACATATCGTTACTCAAACTATACTACTGCTAAGGTACGACTTTATCCTTTGTCCATTTGAGTTTAAAACTAACTTATTACAGATTTTCAATCAAAGCTACCGAAGGGACACGATCTCTAAGACACCTTTTTTACACGAAGGCCTTAGGTTTTAAAGCATGTGTTGCACTCTTTTTCCCTTAGATAGGATTTTGTCCCAAATGGGTTTTACCGGTAAGGTTTTTAATGAGGCAACAATTATGTGCTACATAAGGAGAACTCAACAGTATCCAAGGCTTCTTTTCAATCAACCTCGAATACTGGGGGACATCACCCTCAGAGGTTATATTTTCAAGGAAAATACTTCACGCCTAAGAGGGCCTCGATAGGAAAACTTTGTAATGGGCCAAACAGTCAGATGAACCGTGTCCATATAAAATAGTCGAGCCCTGACGGTAAAACATGTACGCATGTATCAAATTACTTGAAGAAGCATTATTTTTATATCAAAAACACTTTGTATCTCAAAAAAGTTTAATATTATACGAGCTCTACACTTATAATCCTACGGGAAACGGTTCAAGAGCCAAAACATAAAAGCACCCCCGAATACTCGGGGACTGTCATCAACAGTCAATACATCCGAGTCACCAAAAACTCGGACCCATAAGACCTCAAAAAGGCATCCCACCGAAAGAAAGGTCAAGGCAAATATACTTGGGGACTAACTTTTCAAACAAGTTCAAAAATTTATCGGGAAACAAGTCCAAGTGACATACCCAAAGGCTGCAACCATATTAAATACTACGATCATATAAAAAGGCTACGGCCTAAATAATGCGGCTTAGAGACATCCGATTTCCGCTATAAATTAAAGGCCTTCAAACATTGAAAAATAGGTTAAATCATGCTACCCTCGGTAAAAGCAAAATATAAAGGGCTTCGATAAATTTAGCCCTCGAAAAATCTAAGGGCTTTGATAAATTTAGCCCTCGAATGATCCAAAGGCTTCGATAACATCAACCTTCAGAAAAAACTCAAGAGATATCGATGTTGTTTACAAAAATAAATTACTAATAGGGTTCGGTACGTCGAGCCTTCAAGAAACCCAAACGAGTACAAAAAATACTTGCTAAAGCATATAAAAAAAATTACTAAGTCTTTTAGCCGTAAAAGGGGTAAAAGTATAGCCACTTTAAAGGTCGAATCGGACCAACTTAAAAAGCCTAAGGGACGATATATAAGAGCATAAGGACCAACTTAAAAGAGCTTAAGAGCCAAAATATATAGAGCTCGAGACCTCGCTCTCACTCAAACCGGACTCAAGAGTCCCATTATTCCGAGCTCATATCGAACCGATTTAAGCTTAGCTTTAGGATTAACAAAACCTTAAGGGTTGTTGTATTGATCAATAAAAACTTAAGGGTTATTATGTTCTGAGTCCTAATCAATACTCGGACTAATCGTTTGAATTATCGAAATCTTCCGCAAATGAATACAAAAATTCAACACAAGTTGAGGATAGAGCGAAAAGATACTTTACGTTCATAAGGGGTGTTTTACTAAACATATTTACAACGCCCGCAAGGGGCCCTTGCATAGAAAAGAAAAGGAGAACCTAATCTATTTTCGAGGTCATATCCCTAGGAGCGCCATCCTCAGGAACTGCACCTTCAGCAGTTCTATCTTCGGGAGCCTCCTCTCCCTCGGGAACATATTCTTCACCTTCCCCATCCCCGGACTCACTCGCTACATCCTCATCATCGGAAAAGAAAAGAAACCTGGCATCGGTTTCCCGCGCCTTTGCCTCGGCTATCTCCTCGGCAAGGTTGAACCCTCGGGCATGGATTTCATCGAGAGTCTCCATCCGCGCTTGGAATTTGGCCAAATCATTTCTTCATTTTTCTCGGTCGGAGGCCTCCCTCAACTCAGCTTGAACAGCCACGACGTCCCTTAAGTATACAACAATGGATTTATCAATTGCGACCTTTATTTTCTCAGCTTCATCCTTAGCTTGTATAGCTTCGGCCCGAGCTCTAGAGAGCTCTGCCTCTAACTCTTCAATTTTCTTGGCCTGGGATAGACCCTTCGTTTTAATGCCTCGGAGTTGAGCTTCACCTGAGGACAGTTGTGTTGTAACAACCTCCTTATTGGCAACAAGCTGATCCATGTTCTTCTTCCACCTATGACAATCAACTTTAACTTGATCAACCTCGCTCCGGAGCTGCCCAATCATCTCCAACTTTTGTTGCAGCTGAGATATCGAAGTGTTAGAATCCAAAGTAGTGCCAAGAAGACCGTACCCTGTTAATATCATTATTACCTGCTTATCTAGCTCGACCTCATTTTTCTGGGCTTTGGCCAATTCATCCCGAAGATCCTTAAGCTCCTCCTCATTTTGGCTATAGAGGAGCCTCAGGCCTTCTTTTCGCTCGAAACATTCTTGAGCTCGGCCTCACATTGCTTAGCTCAGCTCTAAACTTTATAATGTCCTATAAATGAAAAGAAGATATATCAGACAAAGGGAAAGAAAGAAAGAAAAAATTACAAAAATAAAAGTAAGTATTTACCCGAGAGAGGATATGATAGGCCTCTTCAAAGAGGTTGGATACATATTAAGGTTGATGGTATCATCGACTCCAGCAAAGCAACTCTGAAAGGGATCTTCTTTGAGGACCTTATTCGGATTGGGCATACGCAGAGCGTTAGCTTCTTCTATTGCATCCTCAGAATAAGTTCGCAAGGAAAGGGAGTGACCTGTTATCATGGCCCCGAGCTTGTCACTCGGGGCATTCTCATTAGCTTCAGGGGTCTTCGTATTTGCTCCTTCCGGCATATTTGTTGAAGGCGGAGGAAAAATCTCAACCTCCAGGGACACGGGGTCCTTGACCGCATCTTTCTTTGGGGTTCCTTCGCCACAGAATGAGGTCTCTAGTTCGTAGGGCTTGGAAGCGTCAATTGGCTTCCCGGTTCGAGGCACCAACGCAGACTCTTCACCATCATTTTCTTCATCATCCGGGGAATTGTGAGCCGAATCTGCATCCGTATGAGCAAATCTCTTCTGCAGCCTTCGAGCAGGGGTTTTCTTATCTTAAGTGTCTTCGGGCTTTGAGACCCTCTTCCTGTTGTTGTCCTTCCCCAATTTCAGAATCGAAGGCTTGGTATTTTGCCCGGCGGAGCCGGACTCATCTCGGATACATCTCCAAGGCCTGCACAAGTAAACGTGTATAAGTTCACGACACCATCTATGAAAAGTATTTGAAGCTTGGGAAAAGCACTTACCATGATTCTTGGACTCCCACTAGCCCTTCGATAATTCATGCTACTTGCGCTCATCGTAGAAGGAGGTGACAGCTAACTTTCAGACCCAATCCTCGAGGTCTGGCACTGCGTGGGGAGCCCATGTAGTCGCTGCCAAAAGAAGGGCAAATGCATTATGAAATGTGAAAGTAGAATATGACTAGATACTGAGAAAAAGAACTCCACTTACGATTAAATTTCGACCTCTCTGGGAACGACATTTTATCCCTGGGGATGACATCCGAAGTTCTTAGTCTGAAGAATTGGCTCATCCAACCTCGATCTTTGGTTTCATCAGTACCGGTAAAGAAGGCTTTCGTTGTTTGACGTTGCAGCTTGATAAGCCCTCGAAATAGTTGTGGCCGATACAATCGAATCAGGTGGTTGAGTGTGAATTCCAACCCCTCGGCCCTTTCGAAAAAGTAGCGCATCATGATCACGGTAAGCCAAAAAGAGGGGTGAATTTGGCCGAGGGTGACTTCATATGTTTTACAGAAGTTGATCACCACCGGATCGAGGGGACCCAGTGTGAAGGGGTAAGTGTAAACACTTAAAAACCCCTTCACGTGGGTAGTAATACTTTCCTTGGTTCTCGAGATCAGAACCATGACCTCATCTCCCCAACCACAGTCCTTCTTCACATCTTTAAGATGTTTCTCCGATATCAAACTAAGATATCGAGATGCATGCTC
>MU711220.1:1802-19365 GCA_026770625.1 Nicotiana glauca | reverse complement strand
GGGGGGGGGGGGGCGGGGGATTTTCAATGCTAAAGTCCTTCTTAATCATGCGAGGGCCGGGGGTGATTTCTTCAAGAGTCGGCGGCACCACCGGTTTTGCCGACTGAAAGGTAGACGAAGTTGATGCTTTATCTTTTTTGAGGACCGTTCTGGAAGTTTTAGCCATGATTTCAAACTAAAGGATACAGACTATGTCGGAATGTGGTGTTTTTACAAGGACCTGGCATTTTCCGACGCTTAAGGAGGCGGTGGAAACAGATGATTAGAAAAAGAGATGAGGAAGGGAAAGATATAATGAAAGAGTAAAGTTCTTTACTCAAGGGTATAGCCTCATATTTATAGAAAAGCAACGCCGGTTCGGCGGCGCTAGTGGCCGACCAGTACTGGCGTGCATTTAATATTTTGGGGAAGCGAACCGACAGGATGTTTTAGTCACTTAGAGCACCTGTGTCACAGGGATGACATCATCGTGGTGGACTCCAAAAATTGAAGTTTTAATCGTTTCTTACCATCTTATTCTAAGAAATGCGGGGACCATCTGTATATGTTTTGAAATTAGAGGCCTCCGATTTGCAGGATCGAAGGGTCCATCATAGGACCAAGTTCAAACAAGGTCGAGTTCGAGGCCGGTGGACCAAAGGCAAGCTCGAAGACAGAGTGCGATTCCCGGAGATAGGAGTACGAGGAATACCAGATCCGAGTATACCCGACCCCGAAATAGTACCGTTAGGAATTTATAGCAGAATAAGCTAGATTCCTGCCACGTCCCCATAGTCGTGGCACACATCCCGGAATAAGATTGTACGATTCCGTACTAGGCGGTTAGACAGTTTTATCAAGAATATTCCCTACTGTAAATAAAAATATTCTTTATTTAGGGTTCCCATATTATATAAAGAGGACCCCAATCATTTGTAACATCATCTTATCACTGAGCAAATAATATACTCTCTACCTTTTCGTCGCCTAATGTTCATCAACATATATTGTTCTTTAGCTGTACTGTTCTTACTTTGCTTTTATTACTTAATTGCTCTTATTGTCCTAAGCCTAGCTCGAGGTCACTAAGCTCGGGGTCGCTGCTGCTGAGCAACATTGGTTTGGTTCACTTGTCTCTTTCATTGCTACTTCATACTTCTTAATTATTAATTGGTATTGAACTAAATCACATATCTTTAAAACCACAAATCAAATTTAATTGTTTCTCGTATTTTCGAGATACACATTAAATATTATTTATTTTAACAAAATTCTTGAGTTCGCATTGATACATTAAAAAGAAAAAGGAAAAAAGAAGTAAAAAAAGAAGAAGATAAAACTATGTGATAATACCCAATGATTACTAGAAGATGTAACGGTTAGTGTGCGAATACAATGAAAATAGAGTATTATTAAGAGACATACATATGTAGACTTTATTCGACAGCTAGCTAGTGATCAACTAATGAACATGTATAAACCGAATGTCAACGCAAATGCATGCCCAATTGCCCATGAGTGACCACTTGGGAAACAACTTAGCTACTAACATGTGAAGTATACCTTTTCCAACTTCATCTGCTATTATATAAAATTAAATTGACACACATATACATCCATGCCATATATTGAAGTGCATATTATAATAATATACAATAATGCACATTTTTTTATGAAGAAAAAGTAGTGAGTAGATGCCACATGAAAACTCAACTTTTGCTATATGAAATTATTCCAAGATCCTCCAGTTATGGGATTTGTATCAAAACTCGTCGAAACTACATCATGCATGCATGCCTTTAATTCTTCAACTCTCTCTGTAAATCATTGAGTAATCAAAAGGAAAAAAGTTATTGTACAGCCGTTCTCAAAATAATAGTTAAAAAATTTGTAAAACTTTATTTACTATTTGTGTTTTGGTGTTTACACCTTTTTGCCAAGGGATGTCATATTTGTTCATAACTTAGTATTGCATCATTTGGCTTGCATTAGTGAATACTCACTAATTTAGCTCAAGTCTTTACTTACTGCAAAACTCGACTTCAAACTGGATAATAGACTTTTGCGCTTTTATTGATTAACATTATTCATTAATTAAGAGAGTTCCAATGAACGAAAGCTAACTCAACCAATGTACGTACTACTACGTGCACGAAGTAGTACTAAATCTGCATCAAAACAGTTTGAAATTCAGCTTTTAAGTCGTTTAATTAGTTGCCCATACCAATCTGTTAGGCCCGTTCCCAACTTGAACGTACACGCATACAAATCCCTAGAAAGACTCTTTTTTTTTTAATATTAATTCTGCCGTATATTATCTCCTCTCTCTTATATATATACGTAATATATATGTTCGTCTTCTATTAATTTCTTCAATGATGAGAAGGTACTTACATGTTTAGCCTACATTTAAATTGGTCTTGCACGTGCAGATACTAATTATTACTCTAATTAAGTCCTGTTATACAATATCTGTATCAAGGACAAATTATATACTCGATCGGGAACAGAACATAAAAATTAAAAAAGAAACCTGATCTGGCATTCCCTAATGATGAGGGACACAACGAACTAAAGTAGCATCTCAGTCATGTGCTTTAACATGCTTCACAGCTACTCTTTACTCTAAATTATCCCTCACAAAAACATACTACATTACCTAAGTAATATAATAAGGGAGCTTCCCCTTAAGTCCATTTGAAATGAGGAATGTTGTTCTTCCTAATATACCATATCCCTTAGCTAAAACTACTAGTACGTTCTTTATTTATTTTTAATCTAGCTAAATGCTATATATATATATATATATATATATATATATATATATATATATATATATATATATATATATATATATATATATATATATATGGGGCTAAACTATTCTTTCTGACCGAGCCACAAAATTCTTTCAATTAATTAAACAATTTAAGGCCTATGGATAAGGCATAATTTTGATGCAAAAAACCCCTTCTCCTAGGAACTATTTACCCAAGATATAATAACTCTTTTGAAAAGTTAGCATATTGTTTACCCTAAAAAACGAATAACAATTAAATTGGTTAGTAGTTTTAAGGATACGCGGATTAATTTGATACAAACGGTAAATTGTGTTAAATTAAACAGATAAAGATATAGTAAATTATCTAACCACTTGAGGAGGATGATTCTAGCCTTAACGAAATATCCGCCCTCGATCCGAGCTCACAGTAACTAAACACTGATGAACAAGAATAAGAACTTTGAATAACAAAGAAATTAACAGTATATTGCCTTGGTATGCGTGTGTTGCAATGTCGTCAATGAATAATCAAACTCTCCTTTATCTAGTAGGGGAGTTAATTCTATAAAAGTTAAAAACTCTTTTGTTTAACTAATCACTAGTTTTTTATCGATACGTCCCAAGATCTACGCCATGATATCTGGCCGGTCGCGGATATCACGGCCTTCTGTTGGTCGTGCTTGGTTGCCCGATAGCATTCCCGATAGCAATCTCCGAAGTCTTTTGGGATTTAGACTGATCCCGCATCATGACCTCGATATTCTCGAGGATGGGTGTCATGCCCCTGGACTCTGGCTCGATAAGACCCTTGCCTCCATTCTGGTTCCTTGTCATTACGTATCTAGCTTAATTTATCCTATCAAAGGTCGGGGCATCCCACAAGCCCGATTTTATCCGTATACAGATAGTCCCCATATTTCTCGGAGAGTAAGTTTTACAAAAATGGCGAGGAACAACATGAGCTCTTCGATCCCTCCTTCAACACGCCGTGACACAAAACGACAAAGAAACCAAAACGTCCCGTCAGTCGCTTTATAATGACCCCAAATGCATGTCAGCCATCGGTAGGTCGTCCCTGGATGCGAAACGACGCAAAGCCTATATAAATACTCCTTCCTTCGTTCATTTTTTACTTTTGAACAAGACCTACCTTCGATCCTTCAAAATATCACTATCGTCCTTCATTCTCCAACATTCTTACCTTTGTTCTTCAAATTGCAATCTTTCCTTTACCCTTCACTTAAGCCATCGTGCTTGATTTTATCAGCAAGTTTTTTACCCTTTAAATCCCCTAGAAATGTGCTTCTTCTTCCTCGTAGCCGGCCAACGAGGTCGAGGAGACCGCCCCTGATGTGGTTGTCCTTGAGAGGTCTGATCTGGGTACGGCCACTGATGAACTGGTAGCCGAGCCCCCCTTAAAATTGTTCATTCCCGGAGGTGTTCTGTTAATGACGACTTCAAGTTCGAAAAACCCTCTTCGATTCAAGGCCAATGCAGGCGGTGTCACAGTACATCTGCTCTATTACTGAGGTCGTTCTTGTTCGAAAGGATTGTGGCTAGGCGGATAAGGATGTAGTGATTCCCAGGCCTGATGACAACATTACTACCCATGTGGAGAGGTATTCGAGTGTGTACACTTACCCCTTCATACTGGGCCCGGTGGACTCGGTCATTCTGGATTTTTGTAGGAGGTACAATGTGTGCCTCGCCCAGATCCATCTATCACTATGGAGGATTGTAATCCCCCTCTGATTTTTGTGAACAAAGTCAACTCTTGCTAGTTCACCGTCAACCATCTACCCCGCTTGTACAGTCCCCGAATCTTTGGGGGGGGGGGACTGATAAAGCTTGTATGCCAGGCTAGTAAATCCCTCTTTTCAAGCATTGACGAGGACCGAGATTGGATTTGACTAGGATGCTTTGTCCGGGTAAGGACCACCGACCTGGTAACTACCGAATTTTGGCCATTCCCCGATAAGTGGAATATATTACACTGTGTCCTATTCTTTTTAGATATCGATTTTACTTTTCTCCTATATTTTCCTCATCAGTTGTTGTTGAGGTGCAACCCTCGTTGGAGTTCCAAATGCCATTCCTCAGCTCAAGGAGTGGATCTAGGGCATTTGTTCGTAGATGCCTTATGCCTAGCGCTCGTGGTGCGAGCTTTCGAAGGGCTGCTGGGAGGCCCATTCTCATGGTAAGATTCCTTTTCTTGGATAAGTAGCACTAGGCTTTCCTCTTCAACACTATGTTTTCATTCCTTCCTTTCTCATTTTTGCAGGTCTACCTAAGAGCATCAAGCTCAGGCCCTTAGTTAGGGGTGAGGACCTACCCGCCGATCCTTCTTCTTCGGGGTAGCCTAGAGCCGAGCAGGAGAGAAGAAAAGAAAAAGGGCTTCGAGTTCCTCGAGCTTGGAGAAAAAGAAACCAAGGAAAAGGTTGGCTCGTAAGCCAAAGGAAAGCTCTTACCAGGTGCCTGAATCGGACTTGATTTATCGGCTTAGGGACGAGCCCGAGGAGGACAAAATTCTTGTGGCTTGCGAGCCGTCCGTCCCCGAGGAACGAGTGGCAACCTAGGGGGAAACAACGGAGGATAATACCTCTCAGGTACAGGAAGTTGGTGCAGAGGTGAGGGCCGAAACCTCCAGAGACGCCGACTCCGCTCCGCCCGGTGTTATTGAAATTTTGTGATTGCCTTCATTTATGAAGGACCAATCCAACAAGGGGGCTCATAGAGCAGACGACCCCGTCCGCTGCTTTTTTGATTTTGTGTAATCAACCTCCCTGGAGGACTTTTCTGGGTTGGGTGACTTAGAGGTATCGAGGAAAAGTCCATCCTCGGAGGTTGTGGGCCGGACTCGAGCCCAAGGTTGATTAGCCAGTTCCCCGCTTCAAGCGTAGATCCTGGCCAGAAGCGGTTAGTTATTATCATCATCCCGAAGGACGCCCAGATTCTTTTCTCCCCTATAGAGGTAGCTAGATACCTTTGGTGCATGGTGATTAAAGAAGACCATGCTAAAATGAGCGAGGTGTATGCGCCGTGCTTGTTCAATGAAGCACAACATGCACTGAACAACAGTAAGGTGTCATTACACTCTTTTATCTTCGAATTTAATTTTTGATAACTCTAATTCCTTTTCCTTTTCACTCTTTTGCAGGCTTCGGTACTTCACTTCTCTGATACCGGGCTGAGCTTAGCCAGATCAATGTTGAGGTCAAAGAACTTGATGAGAAGAGGGATATGTATAAGCTTCTCAATGGGCAACGCGAAGCACAAGTCAAGAAACTCTGGGCTGAGTTGGACGCGACTTAGAAAAAACATGTCGACCTGGTGAAATAGGTAAAGATCTTTGAAATTAGTGATGAAGAATTAGACATGACGAGTTATACCCCGAGTTTTGATACCCTAGCCTTCCGGGCTTGCCTAGGACGACAGTTCTTGAGTGAGGATGGCTGTAGCCTTTAAAGTTAGGCACTGCCTTGGATGACAGTCCCCGAGTAGGGGTGATCTCGTGGATCTAGATAGAGGCGGGCTTGGGCTCAATATCCTTATGTAAAGAAAATGTAATAATTCTAAGGAACAAAATATGTATCCGCATGGTAGAAACTTTCTTTCATTTCTTTGCGCAACACACAATATTGCAAATGTGTACAAGCTTCATGTTATGGCTTAAGTTGTCTATGTGGGCACAATTCATTTGACCATTTAGCCCTTACAATAAATACTATCCACTGAGCCCAGAATGTTCAAGGACGAGGTTTCCTTCCTTGCTAAAATCGTTATCCGAGAGTGATGCCCCCCAGTATTCAAGGCCGATCGTAGAGAGGGCTCGGATACTGCTGATGTGATCCTAGACTCTGGTTCATAACCGGTCTTCAATTCTAAGTTAGCATGATCTATTATTGCCTTGTTAAAAACCTTGCAAGAAAATCCATATGGGACAAAACTAGTTCAAGGGAAAAAGAGTGCAACGCGTGCTTTCAGGCCTAAAAGTTGCATCATTCCTTGGTCGTTACCTGCAAGTGTTAGTCCAGTTCGTAACATATGTAAAGAAAAGAAATAAAAGGGGGTCGTACCTTAGCAGTAGTATCGTTTTAAGTGGGTTACGTTCCAATTGTTCGGTAGCCGCTCACCGATCACTGCAGTCCAGTTCGTAATATATGTAAAGAAAATAAATGAAAGGGGGTCGTACCTTAGCAGTAGTATAGCTTTAAGTGGGTTACGTTCTAGTTGTTCGGTAGCCTCTCGTCGATCACTGCTTGGAGTTTATATGATCCTTTGCCGGTGATCTTGATAATTTAATATGGACCTTCTCCCAACTTCCCTTTGTTCGGGTTCCATATGTTCAGTGTCACATTTTTAACACCAAGTCCTCGACATTAAAGTGTCGGAGGTTGGATATCCGATTGTAATACCTTTCGATCTGTTGTTTTTGGGTGTCCAATCGGACAAGGGCTGCCTCGCACCTCTCGTCCAAAAGTTTCAGGCATGGCTCATGGCCACATAGTTTAAATCTTCGATCACATATCGAAACCTAAGACTCGGTTCTCCTACTTCGATCGGTATTAGCACTTCGACACCATAGACCAACGAGAACGGGGTGGACCTGGTACTAGATTTTGAGGTCATATGATATGCCCATAGGACTTCAAGAAAAATTTCCTTCTATTTTCCTTTGGCATCGGTCAACTTCTTCTTAAGGTTTTGGAGTATGTATTTGTTCATAGACTCCGCCTTCCCTTTCCCAAGATGGTGATAGGGTGTTGATAGGATTCTTTTGATCTTATGGTCCTCAAAATATTTGCTCACCTTATTGCCGATGAGCTGCTTTCCATTGTTGCACGCGGTCTTGGCCGGCATTCCAAACCGGCATATTATGTGGTCCCAAATGAAATCAATAATTTCTTTCTCCCTGAATTTCTCAAATGTATGGGCTTCTACCCACTTAGAAAAATATACAGTCATAAATAATATAAATTGAGCTTTACCGGGTACACATGGCAAGGGACCGACGATGTCCATTTCCCATTTCATGAATGGCCAGGGTGACAAGACCGAATATAGTAGCCCTCGGGCCGATGAATCATCGATGCATGCCTATGACACCCGTCGCATTTTCGTACAAAATCCCTTGCATCTTTTTCCATGTTGATCCAGTAGTAGCCGCTCCGATTACCTTACGAACCAACGATTCGGCACCCGAATGGTTCCCGCGGGTGCCTTCATGAACTTCCTTCAAAACATATTCGGTATCTCCCGGTCCCAGACATATGGCGATTGACCCATCAAACATTCTCTTGAATAGGGTGTGGTCTTCGGATAGGCTGAACCTGGCCGCCTTTGTGCGCAGAGCTATTGATTCTTTAGGATCCGAGGGCAGCTTCCCGATCTTCATGTAAGCTATATACTTGTTTCTCCAGTCCCAGATTAAGCTTGTCGAGTTTATCTCATCAAGACATTTTTCCACTACTAATTTTATGAGTTGTACGATCGTTCCTGAGTTGAATTCATTATCATCAACCGACAATCCCAAGTTAGCAAGAGCATTGGCTTCGAAGTTTTGATCACGAGGTACATGCTACAGAGTCCACTCTTTGAACCGATGTAGCATTACATGTAGTTTATCCAGGTACCCTCACATTTGTTCCTCTTTGACTTTGAACGTCCCGTTGACTTGGTTTACCACAAGGAGGAAATCTTACTTAACTTCGATCACCTCAACCCTAGGATTTTAGCCAGTGCGAGACCTACAATCATGGTCTTATACTCGGCCTCGTTGTTAGTCAATTTTACAATTCTAATAGATTTTCTAACTACATTACCCGTTGGTGGCTTCAACACGATGCCAAATCCGTACCCTTTTACGTTCGAGGAACTATCCGTAAAGAGGGTCCAAATTCCCGAGTAAGTCACCGAGTTCAACAACAATTCCCTTTTGACCTCGGGTATTAGGGCCTGTGTGAAATCGGACACAAAGTCCGCCAAAATTTGATATTTGATGGCGGTTCGGGGTCGATATTCGATATCGTACCCACTGATTTCCACGGCCCATTTGGCCAACCGTCCCGAGATCTCGGGTTTATGCATTTTGTTTCTCAACGGGTAAGTAGTCACAACACATATGGGATGGCATTGAAAATATTGTTATAACTTCTTAGAGGAGCTTAGCAAAGCGAGCGCCAATTTTTCTAGGTGAGGATACCTAGTTTCGGCTTCGTCTAGAGTCTTGCTAACATAATAGATAGGAAATTGCATACCTTTCTTTTCCCGGACCACGACTCCACTTACTTCTATCTCGTATACCGCTAAGTACATGTACAACTATTCATCTACCTTCAGAGTATGAATCATAAGTGGGCTCGAGAGGTACCGCTTGAGTTCTTCCAAGGCTTGTTGGCACTTCGGGGTCCATGAGAAGTTATTCTTCTTCTTCAATGACAAGAATAACCGATGGCACTTGTCGGAGGACCTCAAAATGAATCGACCCAAGGTGGCTATGTGCCCGGTTAACCTTTGAACGACCTTGACATTGTCCATCACGAAAATTTCCTCTATGGCCTTGATCTTATTAGGACTAATTTCGATTCTCCAGTTGGACACCATGAATTCTAAGAATTACTCGGACCCGACTCCGAATGCGCATTTCTCCAGGTTCAACTTCATATTGTATTTTTTCAATATGTTGTTGGTTTCCTGTAAATATTTCAAATGGTCCTCTACTCGCATGGACTTAACTAACATATCATCAATGTAAACCTCCTTTGGTTTTCCTATTTGCTCCTCGAACATCCTATTTACTAGGCGTTGGTAAGTGGCACTGACTTTTTTTTGTTTGAACGGCATTATGTTATAATAGTAGGTGCCGTACTTAGTGATGAATGATGTTTTTTCCTGGTCACCCGGGTCCATCCAAATTTTGTTATACCCGGAATAGGCATCAAGAAGCTAAGGATCTCGTGGCCCGCTGTCGCATCGATCATGCCATTGATATCATGCAAAAGGAAAGGAGTCCTTGGGGCATGCCTTGTTCAAGTCTTTGTAGTCTACATACATTCTTAATTTATTCCCCTCTTTAGGGACTATTACTATGTTTTCTAACCAATTCGGGTAATTAACTTTTGAATGGATCCTATTTTAAGCAGTTTAGAATTCTCGTCTTTGATGAATGCATGTTTGACTTCGGAATGGGGCCTTTTTTCTGTTTGACCTAGTGGAACTTCGGATCCAAGCTCATCTGGTGATTAGTTATTTCCGACGGGATCCCTGTCATGTCAAAGTGGGACCAAGCAAAACAATCTATGTGAGATATAAGGAATTTAATGAGTTTTTTCCTGAGCTCGAGACTTAACCCCGTGCCCAGGTATACCTTATGATTGGGAAGGTTCTCGATTAATATGACTTGCTCCAATTCCTCGACCCTCGATTTTATGGCATCCCAATTGTAGGGCTATGAAATACCTGGGAACACCGTAGTCGTCATCCTCACCCGTCCCCTACTTTTCCAGCTCGGCCGAGATTGACATCGGTGATTGCTATTTAGTTTCTTCCTTGGTGATTGAACTTGGATTCTTTAGTATCAAGATTACATATATTGGGACCACCTCATCGACCGTGAACATCTCCTTTGCGGACGGTTGTTCTCCGTAAATAGTTTTAACCTCTCCTGGTGTTGGGAATTTCAACACCTGGTGTAGTGTAGAGGGCACTGCCCTCATGTTGTGAATCCATGGCCTCCCGAACAGAGCATGTATCTCATATTGCCTTCGATCATGTAGAACTTTGTTTCCTGAATGGTATTGGCGGTGTTCACCGGTAGGGTTGTTTCCCATTTAGTGGTCTCACATGCCATGTTGAATCAGTTTAGAAGTGGAACTGCAGGCACAATTTGGTCTTGTAGACCCAGTTTCTCTACGACCCTCGATATGATGATATTGGCCGAGCTACCTAGATCAATTAACACACGCTTAACTCGAGATTTCTTTATGAGTATAGATATTGCCGGTGCATCATTGTGTGGTTGCACGATTTTTTCAGTTTCCTTATTGTTGAATGATACGATTCCCTCTAGCACGTAAGTTGTGATACCATATCATAACTCCTTTTGACAAGGTCTCTCCGAACATTTTCAGCAGGACAAAATCGATCTCATAATCTTCCAAGTTGTTCCCCTTGATGGCGCACGTGTAGGAGGTCACATGTTCATTTGGGTCAGTTTTTCTGTTGTACTTTGGAATTTCGGGCATGCAGAACTTCTTTGGGGTCGGTTTCAGATTTGCGCTCGCAGGGAAAGGTTTCTAAACAAACTTCTTGGAATCCAGGCCTTTAAGTATTGGTAGTGCTCCTAGGATTTGGTCAACCGTGGAGTTGTATGTCTTAACCTTTTTGTCATTAGCTTTGATTTTCTTTTCTTCCGATTACCCGTTTTGTCAATTCCTCGAGCATCTTTGCTATCTCAGGGTTGGTCCCGGATTCAACTTCACTTGGCCTTTCTATCACTGGTTCATTTCTGCGAGTTTTTCTGGATGGTTCAGGCTAACTCCACTGGGAGAGTGGCTTTGGTTCCGCAATTGGGATATCGCTGCCTGTTGAGCCTGTAGCATTTCGAAGATCACCCGCAAGTTGATCCCATCACAGTAACCGCCGTGCGTATCCCTAGCTGCCGACCAGGCTCCCCCATGAATGCTATTTTCTGGGTCGGTGGGCAAGTTAACGTCGATGGCCACATGAGATTTGGCATCGATTGGATCTATGACCGGGACCCCGTTGGGATCAACAAGGTGAACCTCGTTGCTAGGTACTATATTGTTGATCTCACCGTGGTGGCCAGATTCAGCATCAACGTTTAGGTGAGCAGACTGAGAGTTTGACATCTTTAAGTTTTCCTAAAATTAAGATCTGAAAGATCAAGAGTAAAGCAGAGTGTGTTGTGGAAATTTGTATCAAATAACCATTATTATCCTTAGCCCCAGAGTGGGCGCTAAACTATTTACCCTAAAAATGGATACCAATTAAATTGGTAAGTGATTTTAAGGATATGCGAATTAATTCAAAATAAATAGTAAATTACTTTAAATTAAACTGATAAAGATATAGTAAATTATCAAACCACTTGAGGAGGAGGATTCCAGCCTTTAATGAAATATCCGCCCTCGATCCAGGATTAGTGTAACTAAACACTAATGAACAAGAATAACAAATAAAATAACAGTATATTGCCTCGGTATACGTGTGTTGCAATGTCGTCAATGAATAATCAGACTCCCCTTTATATAGTAGGGGAGTTTTACCCTAAGTACAATTCTATAAAAGGTGAAAAATCTTTTGCTTAACTAATCACCGGTTCTCCATCGATATGTGCCAAGATCCATGCCGTGATATCCGGCCGATCGAAGATATCCCAGCTTCTGGTGGTCGTGCCTGGTTGCCCGATAGCGTTTTCCAACATGTTTTGGGATTTGGACCGATCCCGGATCATGGCCCCAATATTCTCGAGGGTGGGCGTCATTCCCCCAGACTCAGTCGCGATGAGACCCTTGCCTCGATTTCGGTTCCTTGTCATCAGTATCTTGATCGATTTATTGTATCGAAAGCCGGGGCATCCCACAAGTCTGGTTTTACCCGTATACACACATCAAAAATAAACATTATAGATGTTGAAAACAATGTGACGTGAAATGTGTAGTTCAATATGGTTTTGATGCAAGTACATAGAGGGATATTTTGGCTAAATTTCATATATTGAATTTCTGAGGGAATAACACCAATTATGGGAATTCTTTTTAGTAATCCACGTAACGGTGCCACTGATACTTGCATTAGGGTAGACTATCTACATTGTAATTTTTGGGTTGTGACCAGTGGCGTACGCAGGATATTTCATAAGTGGTATCACAGTTTGAATTGAACTAATAAACAAATTAATATAATGATAAGCGATATCATTTTTAAAATTTATCCTTAATATTTTTATTTTTCTTATATATATCTAGTAAAAAAAATTGACAAAACGATGTCCTATAACACCACACGCAACAAGGTGTATACGCCTCCGATTGTGACCCTTTCCTGGATCCTACGTGAACACGGGATATATTATGCATACTAAAGTGCCCTTTATAATAGTGAGTGTACTGGGTAACTCTTAGCGAAAAAGAAGAGAATTTAAGTGCTTCAGGATTTTTTGGAGACACATCACTGTATGGGTCGAAATCTGCCAGATAATATTAGAAACAAGATTATCCTGAAGGAAGAATTCTCGAGTCGTCATCAGTCAAGGTGGGCCAGGAAGTAGAAACATTCGTAGCCGAAGGGTCGATGGGAGTCGTGGTTTGAGATATCAATAATGGTCGAGGTCAAACATCGCTGATAAAGCTGTAACGACTAGCTTTTGAAATAAGATATTCAAGGGAATATTCTTGCAAATATTCTCTGCAGTTTGTACTATTAAGGTTTGTTAGAAATATGTCTCATATATATAGAAAAGGGGGCTAATGATGTGAGGCACGTGAGATTTATCTGTAAGAACAAACTTTTGGATAAAGATTCTCCCTCTTACTAATATGCAAGAAGGACCTTTTCATATATGAGACATATTTCTAACAAAGCTTAATAGTACAAACTGCAGAGAAGGACCTTTTCATCGAGATTCTTGTCTAAATTATTCCCCAGTTTCCATTAGATTCGAGAATAATTCGAATATTCAAGGATTTGTCTGTCACTTATCATTGTCTGGGGGAGGGGGGATAACCACCTAGTTCATCCTTTATTGGGTAAATCACTCCTTCAATTTGATTAAATGTCATTTATTGTTATTCATTACTATTAAATGCTCTATTATTGTTCATATTACTCGGAATGATTATTGCACACCATTATTATACATCTACTAGATCTGTCCAAAGTTAATCACGCTTCACATCTAGAAATATTATTGTTAATTAGGTTTAAACCCTTATTACATAAATTTTATTTGAACCAAGGATTATACTTTCTAGTCAAACAATTTGGCGCCGATTGTGGGGATTTTCTAGTTAAATTTTTAGTTTCTTAGATCTACAACTAACATTGGTCACTAACGTAAAAGAAAAATCAAGAACAAGATCTCCTTTCTGTATGTGTACTTATCCCAATATGGTAGGTAATAGAGAAGAAAAGACGAGAATAATAAGTGACCTCCCAACCAACCTCATGAACGTCATCAATGAAAGCTGTAAAATGGCAGACGAAGACGCAACACCCAATGCCTCCCCTAGACGAGATGGGTCACCTCCTCCTCACTACAACATCACAAATTCTCTTGGTAAAGGAGACTCCACATTTGTGGCGGAGGAGACGCACCCAACTATAAAAAAATCTCCTTGAGACATGGCTAACTAACATGCTAACTAGCGTCCTCCATAAGCCCGTTCAGGAAATGACTATAGAAAACACAAAGGCTTGCGTTATACAACTAGTAGACGAGCAGCATAACCAACTCCCTCCTTCTACAACGATAGGTATTAGTCACAATGTCATCAATAGTGCAGACAATGATACTCTTGCAGCCATTCTGAAAAAGGATGGAGGAAATGGATAATGAGAACAAAGAAATCCGGGATCAAATGAAAGAGGACCAAGAAATGGTCGATAAAATATCGGGCGCCCCTAAGCTCTTGCCAAAGAGAGATGCATGTTGGTTATTCGAGCAGACCTATAGTGATAACGCTGCCCCACATTCCATACTAAAAACCTTTAAAATGCCGCCCTACCTCAGGATATATGATGGCACAACCGACACTGAAGATCATGTGACTCACTACATCACTGTCGTGAAAGGCAATGACCTCGCCAAAGAACAAGTGTCTTCCATTTTGTTGAAAAAATTCAGTAAAACTCTCACACGATAATCGTTAACATGGTATTCATAACTAAATATGTGTTCCATAGAAACTTTCGAAGAGATGGCCGAAAAATTTGTAACGGCCCATGCTGGGGCCAAGAAGGCCTAGGCGAGAGTGAACGACATATTTTATATTAAAAAGACTCTGGGAGAGGGATCGAGGGGCTTCCTCGCCCGATTCAACCAGAAAGGATGACCCTTCCAAATATGTCAAAAGGAATGGCGATCACAGCGTTTTAGAATTGGCTAAGCAGGGATGGTTTGAGGAAGACCAGAAAGTTATTCAGTCGGGTGATGAAGTACCCCCCAACCACTTGGTACAAAATGCACAACGCATATTGTGCCGAGGTCCGAGCAGATGAGTACGACCTTATTGGACCAACTCATCGATTGACCTCGGTATAGGCTGAATCCAGAAAAGATCAAAGAAATAGTACCAGAAGAGATCTCACAGCTATGCGATCTAACAAGGAATGACATCAACCTTATGTCAGAACGACCATTCTGTCCTCCTCCCGCTACAAAGAAGTCTCACCTAGACCAAGGACAGGGACTCATCATAATGAAAGAGGTATGAACCCTTTATTATCTGCTCATAACTTTTGTGTGTCGCCTATAGAGATAGTCTATGCCCTGGAGAAGCTCGGACCAAGGATGTAATGGCCGCAAAAGATGAGGTCAGATCTAAGTACCAGAAAGTCAAACGCCCTCTATGAGTTCCACCAAGAATGAGGGCACAAAACTGAAGATTGCATTGCCCAAAGGTAGGAGGTCGAAACATGTTACGACAAGGATATCTCAAAAAGTTGTTGAGCGACCGGGGAAGGACCGCCGAAGCTGCAATCACCAACTTATACCATCCACATGATCATTACTAGCAGCGACGAAACTTCCATCAACAATGTGAAGTTCACTACTACCCACAAGCTCAAACGGTCAATCACCCGTGAACAGTATGACGAACTCGAAGAGAGTATCATCTTCGATAAGTCATATACCAAAAGTTTGACTTTTCCTTACAATGATGTCCTTATTATTACTTTATGAATTTTAGATACCGATGTGAGACGCATTATGGTAGACGATGGGAGCGGCGTGTGCATTATCCATCCTCGAGTACTTGCTAAAATGAAACTCGAAGATAAGATAGTGTCGCGTTGCATCACACTAACTGGTTTTAACAATGTAGTTGAATGAACATCTGGTAAAATCACACTCCATGTTCTGGTTGGTGGCACACTCTGGAAACCACGTTCCATATTATAGACCAAGACACAATGTACAATGCCATAGTAGGGCGCCCATGGATACACCCCATAAGAGCCGTCCCTTCCAGCTTATACTAGGTCATCAAGTTCCTAACTATGCAGGGAATATTCAGCATATAATAGGAACAATGTACATCCTGAGAATGCTACCACATCGCCCTATATATCACGGTCACCCAACAAATAAGGAATAAAGAAAAAAAGGCATAGTAATCAACAAGGTCGAGGTCGATATATGACGATAGCGAGGACGTCATCAAAGACCCTAATATGGTCGAAGCTACCGGATTGACCATAGAAGACTTCGACCCTGTTTAATTAGACCTCATCACCCACAACAAGAAATCTTACATCGGTTGTAAACTTCAGGAATCAGGTAAATTTCGACAATTCTTAACAACTAACATAGATTTGTTTGCTTTCAGCCATGCAGATATGTCGGGTATCCCAAAGGAAATCTCTATGCATAAACTGAATGTCGACCTATTCCACCCCCTAGTAAGATATGTCAGACATAAGTTTAACTCCGTAATTGATGATACGGTACGTGAAGAGGTAGAAAAATTGTTAGAGAATGGATCCGTCAGGGAGTCGAAATACCCCAGTGGGTCGCCAACGTGTTCATAGTAAAAAGGAAGAATGAGAAATGGCGGATGCGCGTGGATATCACATATTTGAACAAACCATGCCCCAAGAATTCTTTCTCATTACCCAATATCGACCAACTCATTGATGCGGCAGCCGAGCACAAACTACTAAGCTTCTTGGATGCTTATTCAGGTTATAATCAAATCCTTATAGAGGAAGAGGATTAGGAAAAAATCACATTCATCACCCATCAAGGGACGTACTGCTATAGGGTTATGCCCTTCGGGCTAAAGAATATGGGGAAAACTTACCAAAGGCTGGTGACAAGGATGTTTAAGGACCAGCTCAGCAAAATAGTAGAAGTATATATAGACGACATTCTGGCCAAGTCCAAAAGGAAACAAGACCACATCGACCATCTGAGAGAAACTTTCGATATACTCATATCGTACAAAATGCACCTGAACCCCTATAAGTGTGCATTTGGCGTGGCCTCAGGAAAGTTTCTAGGTTTCCTGGTATCACATAGAGGGATCGAGCTCAATCCTGACCAAATCAAAGCCATCGAGGGGATACCGAAACATTTAACCACTAAAAAGCAGGTATCCTCACCTCGAAAAACTTTCCTTGGCCATAGTTGTAGCTTCACGAAAGCTTAGACCATATCTCCAATATCATCTCGTTTCAGTCGTCATGACTTTAACCCTGAGAAGCATTTTGCATAAACCCGAGCTATCGGGAAGGCTGGCCAAATAGCCATCGAGATGAGCGGGAACAATATCACGTACTTGTCACACCTCTTTTTTCTAAGTTTAATACACCACGTGAAGGGCGCAAAGGAGTTTTTCCAATTAAAGGACAGTCGGAACGGGATTTATTATTATTTATTTAGAGTCGCCACTTGGGATATTAAGGGTGTCTCAAGTCACCGGTTGAATCCCGAACCAAGGAAAGTATGGCTCTGTTAACAGTCCGCGAACCAGAAATCCGGATAAGGAATTCTGTTAACCCGGGAGAAGGTGTTAGGCATTCCCGGATTCCGTGGTTCTAGCACAGTCGCTCAACTGT
>MU711217.1:5139-23838 GCA_026770625.1 Nicotiana glauca | reverse complement strand
AGTCGACAAAAGTTGTCGCAACTTTGGTTCATAATTTTACTTAAACATTAGGTCAAATTTTACTAAGCTTTTATCACAATTTACTTAGAATTATGGAGTTATCTAACTACCAAATTGAATATCTATGAGTCTAGTTTCAAACGCATTAAACCGTTCGTCGATACGATCACGGAGTAGAGAGATATTAGCGTTTTCGCGAGACTGCGCCAAGCACCTCTCTATGAGGCCCACTAAGGCGGTTTAAGACATTTGGATATATATAGGACGCCTACAACCCGTTTTAAGTCATTTATTTTCACTATTTTCAGACCTTAGAACCCTAGGAACACCCTCTCAAGTTTCTCTAAGATTCAAGACCCAAACAAAGGGCAAACAACACAAATCAAGTGTCGGGAATCCCGTGGCGCTAGTAAGTCTCTTGTTCTTCTTGTTGTTGCTCATTTTTGTGTTGTTCCATCTCGTGTGGGAGGTTTCTTTAAAGGGTTATGTTCTGTAAATACTCCCTCATGTTCTTAATATCAACACTAGGTGATTTCAAGACTCCTAAAGTGATTCTAGTGCCGAAAAACACTATTGACCGCTAGTTTCGCTTTCTTGTTGTTGTGGCAGCATTGGAGGGATATTTCATGGATATTTAAGGTCAAATTGGAGTTTTTCTTTCTGTATAAATGTAAGGAACCTCTTACTCTATATGTATTTAATATTATCCAAGTTGTGGCTAAGCCATTGAAGCTAGAACTTGTGAAATATATATCGAAAGGCTTGGTAGTAACGCTATCGGTTGGTGGACTATTTTGGGAGACTCAATATGATTATTATTGATGTTGTTTGGGCTGTTTTGTGATTCTTTTGAATGGTGTGAAATCATATATATAGGGGAGGTGATGTCCGTTTTATCGTAAAATAGGTTGTGTTCAATACATAATGGTTATGACGCTTAAATGATAACGATAGTATCGTTTCTCTTATTGTAGACTAAGGAGTGTGAAAATTGCATAGCTTGAGATTTGGGCAATATATACAAGTTATGTGAGGCTATACCTTTCCTTCTTTTACACGACTCTGATTATACATTAAGTAATGAGCGAGTTTCCAAAGATACTCTACTTTTAGAAGCTAGCAGTACTTACATTGTTTCCCCTCTTATTGAACGATTGATGTTAATATTGCTTCTCTTATTCTTATGTTATCAATGCTGTTGCTACTTCCTGATTCTTATAAAGTTCATAGTGAAGAGTTAGTCCTAATAACATGTACAAAGGATACCTTACATCACTCCTAAATGTTTATAACGTAATTCCATGAGTCGAGCATGCATTATATATATATGTATCTATTTTATTCCACCGAGCTGCGCTATAGACGGCCGGGTACAACACCTACTGTGCAACCACTGGTCAGTTGGGTTTTACCGGGCTCCACGTGGCCGAGTACGATCTACCGAGCCTTATGATGGCCGGGTATATTTTTACAGAGCCTATTACGACCGGGTACGATATGATGATGATGATGCCCACAGAGGAGTATGTTTTAAAAGCTTATGTATTTATACATATGTATCATGCATTTCATGTCAATAGCCATCAGAGGTACTCAGATGTTACAGGTTATATATTCTCTATCCATGCTTACATTACTGTTCGTGTTTATGGTTCCCTGCCTTACATACTCAGTACTTTATTCGTACTGACGTCATTTTATTTGTGGATGCTGCATGTTATGTTGCAGGTCCTGATAGACAGGCAGGTGTAGCTCCCCCACCACAGTAGGCTGTCCAGTTCAGCGGTGATTGGCGAGATCCCTTCTCCGGACTTGCCTTGGTCTTGGTATGCATTTTTGTTATAGACATTATGGGTATGTGGGGGCCTTGTTCCGGCTATGTTGCAGCACTTATGTTCCTGTAGAGGCTCATAGACATGTGACTACTCATGTATAGTTTGATATGCCTTGTCGGCTGGTTTTTATTGTATAGCCTTTTATGATAGCGTGGTAGATCGTACCATATATATATAGTTTCTTGACTGTCTGGTCATCCCATGTTATGTAGGTTCATGCCATCATATTTTATTGTTGGTTGTCCATGATCCATGTCTACCAATTATATTGATCTTCTCAGCCCTAAAAGATAATAAAGAAGGTTAGATAAAATGTACGTTGGTGCTCGGCAAGTATGGTCGGGTGCTAGTCATGGCCCTCCAGTTTGGGTCGTGACATAAATGATTCACAGAGCTATTCAAACTTACATGTTGAGTCTTTTACTCCATGATACTCTGATGTATTTTATTTACTGATTTTCATTCCTTACATATTCGGTATATTATTTGAACAGACGTGCCTTTGAATGGGGACGCTCCGTTTTACGCCCGCAAGTCCCGATTGACAGGTTGAGAGTCCTCCAAGTAGGCTATCAACTCAACAGAAGGTATCCATTTGCTCTAGAGTTGCCTAATTCATTAGTATGCTTTTGACATGTATTGACTAGTATGGCGGGGCCCTGTCTCGACCCTTATGATAGTTATGAACTCTTAGAGGCTTGTAGACAGATGTCATGCATATGGATACTTGTATGGCCTTGTCGGCCTATGTTTTGAGTTACAAATTATTATGTTAGCCTTATAGGCCTGTATATCACATTTATGAGTTTCTATATCATGTTGGATCGTTCTATGTCGAGTATTCCCTCATGTTTATACTAGTTATCTCATGACAGCCTTTGCGGCTCATTTACCTACGATAATATGACACAAAAGATACGTTATATTGGTAATCGGTTGAATAAGGCACCAAGTGCCTGTCACGGCCCATCGGTTTTGGTCGTGACAAAAGTAGTAACAAAGCAGTTTTGTCCTAGGGAGTTTACAAGTCGTGTCTAGTAGAGTCATGTTTATGGGTGTGTTGTGCACCACACTTATAAGCTGGAGGCTACATGGCATATTGTCACTCTTTTCTCTTACGCTAGATCGTATGGTAGAGCTCAGTTGTAGAAATTCAAATTCCCCTATTCTATTATATTTGTAATACAATGATACCTACATCCAGAAAGACGGTTGATGAGAGATATTGTTTACCGTAAAAAAGGTAATAACAATTAAATTTGATTATGGGATTCTAAAAATACGTGATCTATTTTTATGCCGATTGTTAAGCAGTTGATGCTATGTGACAGACTTAGAAGTGAGATAAGAGCTCTAAAATGAGATATTAACCAAACCGAATCACTGTCGATCGGGGTCTCGAGATTGTTTATTCGGGGCTCTGAGATCGAGTCCGAGGCTCAGCTGGGGGCTATTGGGTATAGTCGATGGGCAACTAACAAATAATATGAAATAAATGATGGATCTTTATGGCCAATAATCAGCAATAAATGATGTACAATAAATAGAATACAATGAATATAAGCAATTAATGAAGTGACGAATTCAAGAGAATGTGTTATAGAGAGAGAGTGTTCTTGTATATTTTTTGTGTGGTTCAACCGATTAATACAAAATGACAAGGATTCCCTTTATATATGAGAGGGAAATAGTACAAAAGTATTAATTACAAAGATATGGGGCAGGTATAGCCACCTACTGCCCTGATACGGGTTAGGGCTACACCACTAGGCTTTGTAAGCCTCAGTTTTGCTCCTAGGGAACTTCCCACGTTCTCCCTATAATCGTCGGTCCGCACTGCTCTGGGGTCAAGCGTTGATGTCCCTTAAGGGATGAAACTCGATCGTGGTTTTGAACCTTTGAGATGTCATAACGATGGAAAATCGGACCCTCTGATTTTACCGTATATGGATAGTCCACACGTTTCTTTTGAGTAGAACGATTAGAAATGACATCGATAACCGTCTCTTCTAACTTTCCTACGATGACATCATACTTATAATGCAAGCCTTAATGATGACTGAGGCATCCCGTCAGTTCATCTTTTCAGTGTCATTCAATGTACTACCGATTATGATTCTTCAGGGCGACAATATCGTTGCCGATTTAGCTCCCAAAGAACGCATTGATTGCACCTGTTGATATATCTTTCAAGGGTATTAATGGGGCCACTAGGACCCTGACTTCGAGTCAAATGAGAGTAGGGATTCGAATCCTTAGATTGAGGCTTTACCGTCAGACTCAGCGGTAATCCCCGAAGGGGAATTTTGCTCGGAGGTCCGAGAATAGAGATTGCCTTGAGGCTTTTGAGTGTAGACTTTTAGTGGATGTTTGACCATGCTGAGGGGTTTTTGAATGTATATACGTACCCTTTCACGCTAGGCCTCCCTAATAGGGATAGGGTCGTGCTTGATTTCTATCAGAAATACCCGGTTACCTTGGCGTAAATGCATCAGTCAATTTGGCAGATAGTATTGATGATGAGGTTCTTCGCGGAGAAGGCGGGGCTTGAATTCATGCTCAGTCATCGTATTAGGCTATATCGACCCTTTCACCATCGAGGTCTGTTAACCTTACGATGCATGTCGGCCACGCATTTTGCTGTTGATGATGAAGAGGATGGAGACCAGGAGTGGATGAGTCAATTCGTCCGAGTAAGGACTACTGATATCATCCTTGTGGAGTTTATGCCATTCCCTGAGGAATGGAATTATACACATAAGTGGTACACTCGTGCCTTTATGGATTTTCAATTATGATGGTGGAGTATTCCGTGAATGTGTCTTCTTTCTCTTTTCTGTAGCAACTTCATGGATGCCACTCGAGGTCCCTAATCTATCGAGTTAGGCTCGGGATTTGGTGTCCCACTCGACCCCGTAATGAGCATGAGTGGCGAGCTTTGTCTAGGGGCTGACGGGAGGAAAAACGTCATGGTATATGATGTGCGATTCGTTCCTTTCCCTTTTTTAGTTGGAAAATCTCTTTTCCTTTTTGGAATTTTGACCCTATTATTGTAGGCATCGGGGAGCCCTCCGAGGTGAGGTCGTACCCCTTTGGAAAGGGAGAAAAGTCGGCTGCTTCTGGGCTAAAAATGATAATAATAAGTAAGAGATACCTTTGTAGGGCGACGGTGCTCACAACAAGGTGAACCTGGACCGGGGGCCCGGAGTGGAAGTATTGACTGAGCCTACCACGCCCCTGATTTCTCATTTTGGAAAGGTAGTTTCTCCTCTGATGTTGCCCTCCTTTTGTGTTGAAGGTGCTTCGAGGGATACTCGAGACTCGGAATCATATGTGCCAAGTGATCGTGCTCCAACCAGGGTCAAACTTTTAGGAGCTAAGGGAGCCGGGTTAGTAGATGTGCGCTCGACCTTCGAGGAAGCCCAGTGGCTTTACTATGCGATAAGTTTTGGCACAGAACCTTCGAGTTTTGTGTCTTCCCTTCCTTATTGAGTTTTCTTTTGTAGGCTTTTAACAAGCTTAAGTTTGAGCTGCTTCGCCGCGAGGCCAGGCTTCGGGAAGTTTTGGATGAGGAAAAATCCCTTAGGCTCCTTTGTGATGAAAGGGAAGTCAACCTAGCACACCTACAGTATGAGGTGAGTCGGAGCTTAAATTATGAGAGCTACTTGAAGGAGCAGGCAGTATTTGTTTCGAGCGAGTGTGCGTTCTTTCTTCTAGCTCCTGAGGCTAATGTTTCATTTATTTTAGTTGCCAAAAAAGAAAGAGGACCTGGAGCACCTTCAAAACAAATTTGGCCGAGTCAAGTGCCAGTATGACGAGTTAAAGGCTCAGGTGGACGCTCAGGCTTCAGCGAAAAAGTGTGATTTGGGCAAAGCCTCTTCCTATGAGGTTCAACTTCGCTTAGCTCAAGATAATAACTTGGTTCGAACAGACATGATTACGACGCTCGAGTCTGAGCTTTTGAAGATAAAGGTCGGGGTTGTGGACGCCCGGGCTAAAGCTGTAATGAGCCAAACTAAGGCTAACCAGAAAGTGGCGGTCTATTTGAAGGACGTTGCCAATGCTCAAGCTAAGTTGAGAAGGATTCTTGACTGCAAGGGCAGTATTAAAGAGTACATGAGGTGTAAATATCGGTGGGAAACCCTCGAGGAAGTTCGTGCCAAGGGCTTCGACCTCTCGGAAGAAATTGAGAAAGCGAAGGCGGAAGAACATGATGCTAAATCCCTTATGTCTGATGCCGAGGATAGCGAGGACAAGGTCGCCAGGCCATAGTCCTCGATGGTGACGTACATTTCCATTTCTATTTTTATGTATAGTAATTTCAAAGTATGTTATAAAAGGAGCTTGTATTGTTTTGCATATGTATATAAAGAGGAAACCTCGCGGTTTTGTTTCTTCTGCATTTCTTTTTGCCTTGAATTTGGATAGGAGAAATGGTCTTTGAGTTAAGAGGAGCCCTTAGATTCGTGGTATGGACCTGAGGCTCATTAGGCTGGCCCGTAGGCTTTTACGCACTTGGTCGATACGACCTTTTAGTGTAAGCTGGCGACAATGGCTCTTACGCTTTTGCTCTTTGGCAGATTTAGTTCACTGTTTTGGGTTTAGTCTTTGAATCAGGTTTCGACTCGATCTCATTCAACCCTCAAGTTTTTAAAGCTAGCAACAATGACTCTTACGCTTTTGGTCGATGCAACCTTTTATGTGGGCTGGCGACAATGGCTCTTATGCCTTGGATCGATGAGACCTTTTATGAGGGCTGGGGATAATGGCTCTTACACCTTGGGTCGATGAGATATTTTATATGGGCTGGCGACAATGGCTTTTACACCTTGGGTCGATGTGACCTTTTATGTATGCTTTATTTTCCCTCGATAAGGACTTTTTGAAAGAGTTTTCCTGACTCTTAGACGGTTTAATAAAAAGCCTCGATTGCGATTCATTATATGGTGATGATCGAGCACCTCGGGAGGTTTAGCTCGGATGCTGAGTATCTCGAGCCGGTGTTTGGAAGCTGACATGGTCAAAGCTCTTTTACCTATGTAGAGGGTAGCCTGTTTAACCGGTTCTTTTCGAAGTAGATTCGAAGTAATTGAAGGCCTATGATTTTGTAGCGATGGTCGGGCGTCCCCGAGTCGCGTTAGTTTGGCTGGTACAGCCTTTCGAGCATAGTTATTTATGTTTAAGTGTAGCTTTTTAAGTCTCGAGTGAGGGGTTGCTCTGATGGTAAGCAGCCCCCACTTCCAACCGAGAGGTTGTGAGTTCGAGTCTCCCCAAGAGCAAGGTGGGAAGTTCTTGGAGGGAAGGATGCCGGGGGTCTATTTGGAAACAGCCTCTCTACCCCAGGGTAGGGGTAAGGTCTGCGTACACACTACCCTCCCCAGACCCCACTATGTGGGATTATACTGTGTTGTTGTTGTTGTTGTTGTTGTTGTTGTTTTAAGTCTCGAGTGAAGTAGTTTCGGCGTCTATATCAAGGGTATGCCTTTTAAGGGTCTTACAAGTTCGATATATAGCCTTAACCTTGAGATCAGGTTTATGCCTTTAGTAAGGTCTTACAAGTTTTACATGTCTTTGAGGTCTTACAGTTTGGATACTTTGTACAAGTATGGTTCATGCCTTTCTTGAGGTCTTATAGATATTATCACTTGGTACAAGTGTGGTTCATGCCTTGATTGAAGTCTTACAGATATCGTCATTGTTTTATGTAGGTCTTATGAGACCGAGTCTACCCGCTAGGGGTCTTATAGCCTCGGGTTTTTGATAGGTGGTGATTGGTGACAATCCCTGAGTTATCGAGGATTTTTCAGCTCGGGAGCCATTGGGATAGAGATGGCGATTTGATGGTAGTCCCTGAGTTATTGAGGATTTCTCAGCTTGGGAGCCATTACGATGGAGATGGTGATTTGACGGCATCCCCAAGTTATCAAATATTTCTGGGCTCAGGATCCATTACTTGAAACTTGGTGCTGCCTCGTTTGAGGGCTTACGATTCCAGAGTCTCCGACCCGGAGGTCATGTGGCTTTGAGTTTTCGACGCCAACCCCCAAGTGTTTGGAGCGTTTTTGGCTTTGGAGACATTTTGTGATTTTGATGTTGCCTCGTTGAGGGCTTATGAGTTTGGAGATCTGACCCAGAGGTCATTCACGCAATCCCCGAGGGTTCGAGACATTTTTGATAAAGGAGACATTTTTTCAAAAGTACCGAGCTTCTTTGAAACACAAAATGCTTCTTGAAATTATTCCTTGATTGCTTGAGCATACATGTCTTTGTTGTGAGGGCTCGGTTATTCTATGCGGGCACTGTTCATTTGACCATTTGGCCCGGTACATTGTATTTTCTGTTGAGATCTTGTTCAGCATGTATTAGCTTCTCCGAGAAGGTGGGGGATGCACCCTAGTATTCGAGGTTGATTGCAAAAGAATCCTTGAATACTTGTTGAGTTTTCCTTACGTAGCATATAGGTGTTGCCTCATTAAAACATTGCCAGTAAAACCCTTGTTGGGATAAAAACTCGGGCAAAGGAAAAGAGTGCAACGCATGCTTTTGAAACCTAAGGCCTTCTAGAAGTGCTTCGACCATTTTGTTTGGGTACCTGCACTCAGGTTAGCGTAGGGTAAAATTGAAAGAATCGGGAGGCGGTCATACCTTAGCGTAGATTGTGTCGGTAATGGTTTGAGCCACGATATATTTCAATCGCTTGTGATGAGGATGCGGTACGGTCCCCTGCTTTGTTTAGTCGGGAGTAGCTGATAGTGTAGCTTGTTATCACTATTTTACTACTTGCTTATCCTTCGTCTCCTTCGAAGGTAGAAGTACCGGTGTCAGGGCCACATCGTGCACTGCGAACATTTCTCTCGCAGCATGCTATTCCCCATAGACGATTTTAATCCCATCCTTTGTCAGAAATTTCATCATTTGATGGAGGGTGGATGGCACTGCTCTCATGCAGTGTATCCAAGACCTTCCAAGAAAGGCGTTATACCTCATTTCTCCCTCGATGACATGGAATTTAGCATTTTGGGTTATACCGGCCACGTTGACTGGGAGGGTGATTTCCCCTTTTGTTGTTTCACTTGCCATGTTGAATCCATTGAGGACTCGAGAGGCGGATACGATTTGGTCAAGCAGTCCGAGCTGCTCTACCACCCTCGATTTGATAATATTGGCCAAGCTACCTGGATCCACAAGTACAAGTTTAATTTGAAATGAATTTACTCGGAAGGAGATTACCTGTACGTTGTTGTGAGGTTGAGATAAGGTCTCGATGTCCTCATCGCTTAATGTGAGGGCATCCTCGGGTACATAGCCCCGGGTTCGCTCTTTTCTGGTGTTGGATATTTTTGTTCTTCTCATCATGAGCTCCTGTGGGGTATCAATGCCTCCCAAGATCATGTGGATAACATATTACGGCTCATTCATTTTGTTCTTCTTGGCCGCCTCTCTTTCCTGGAACTAATTTTTGGCCCGGTCACTTAGGAATTCTCGGAGGTGACCTTTGTTGAGTAGTCTGGCTACTTCTTCTCGGAGCTAGTGGTAATCTTCGATCCGATGGCCGTGCGTGTTGTGAAATTCACACACTAAGTTATGATTCCTTTGCAAAGGATCTAATTGTACAGGCCTGGGCCACCTGGCATCTCTAATTTTACTGATGGCGAACACGATGTCTGATACGTCAATGTGGAAGTTGTATTCTGACAAGTGAGGTGCCTCTGTTGGCCTTGTGTACCTATCAGATCCGGCTCTGTTGACGAGTCCTCGAGGATTCTGTCCTCGGTCCATCCTTTGATCATTGCGGGTTATGTTGCACCACGAGGCATTTCTCCTGGCTTCGATGTATGGCAGGTACCTTTCTTTGTTTGTTTTTGGCTCCTTTGCTAGAAGACCGCTTGGGTATACCGAGCCTGAGGGGGCCCCTAGCTGGTCATCCTTGACCCTGATTTTTGACTGGTATCAGTTATGAACATCCAACCAAGTCATGACCGGGTACTTAATCAGGTTCTGTTTTAGTTGTTTCAAAGACACCGAGCTTCATTCGTTCAGACCTTGATTGAAGGCCTGTACCGCCCAGTCGTCTACGATTGGTGGTAGTTCCATTCGTTCCATCTGAAAGCAAGATACGAACTCTTGCAACATCTCATTATCCCTTTTCTTAATCTTGAAGACGTTGTATTTCCTTGTTTCTACCTTGATGGCACTAGTATGTGCCTTTATGAAAGAATCTGCCAGCATGGCAAATGAATTTATCGCATTTGGGGCCAGGTTGTGATACCACATCATTGCCTCTTTAGAGAGCGTTTCCCCAAACTTTTTCAGCAGGACGGACTTGATCTCATCGTCCTTCAAGTCGTTGCCTTTTACCGCACAGGTATAAGCAGTAACGTGCCCGTTAGGGTCTGAGATTCTGTTGTACTTCGGGAGGTGTGGCATTTTGAACTTCTTCAGAATAGGTTTCGGGGCTGCTTCTTGTGGGAACGGCTTTTGCATGAACTTCTTTAAATCCAAACCTTTTAGAATCGGGGGTGCTCCCAGGATATGGTCTAGCCTAGAATTGTAGGTCTCGACCTTTTTGTCGTTGGCCTCTATCTTCTTCTTGCTCGATTCAATCCTCCTCGCGAGGTCATCGAGCATCTTTACGATGGTGGGGTCAGTTGCCGACCCATTGTTTGTTGATCTCTACGGTACCTGCTCGGCCGGGGTAGCCGTCCCCGGTGCTACCATGCTAGGAGTTTTCTGGTGACTTTGCAGCTGAGCAATAGCCAGCTGTTGTGCCTACAACATTTCAAAAATAACGTGAAGGCTAACCTTCCGTTCTTCCTCAGCTAGGGTTTTCTGGGCTTCTTGTTGGTCTCCTTGGTGTATGCTCCTATTGGTGTGGAGCTTATTTAGATGTGTTGATCATCGCGTGAAACTACGTCCATGGGAATCGGTTCTGATGCGTTCTCAGGGTTTCGTGGTGGTACACCAATACCTGGGACGTCGGCACCATTTTCTCCATGGTCTTCGATGTTGATGTTTTCACGTGCTTTTACTGAGTTAGACATGTGACTTGAAATCAAAGATCTTGGATAAGAAAAAGTGTGAAAGATAACTTACGTTACGTGGTTAAACCAGCAAGAAAATAAACACTATTATTTTAAGCCCCACGGTGGGCGCCAAACTGTTTATCGTGGAAAAGGTGATACCAATTAAATTTTATTATGGTATTTTAAAGATACGTAATCTATTTTTATGTAAGTTGTTAAGCATTTGATGCTATGTGAAAGACTTAGAAGTGAGATAAGAGCTCTAAAATGAGATATTAACCAAACAGAGTCACTGTCGATCGGGGTCTCGAGATTGTTTATTTGGGGCTCCGAGGTCGTGTCCGAGGCTCGGCTGGGGGCTATCGGGGATAGTCGATGGGCGACTAAAAAATAATATGAAATAAATGACGGCTCTTTATGGCGAATAATGAGCAATAAATGATGAACAATAAATAGAACACAATGAATGCAAGCAATAAATGAAGTAATGAACTCAAGAGAATGTGTTATAGGTAGAGATTGTTCTTGTATATTGTTTGTGTGGAGCAACCAATCAGTACAAATGACAAGGATCCCCTTTATATATGAGGAGGACATAGTACAAAAGCATTAATTACAAAAATATGTGGCAGGTATAGCCACCTACTGCCCAGATACGGGTCAGGGCTAGACCTCTAGGCTTTGTCAGCCTCAGTTATGCGCCTAGGGAACTTCCCACTTTCTCCCAGTAACCGTCGGTCCGCACTACTCCGAGGTCGAGCGTTGATGGCCTTTGAGGGACAAAATTCTATCGTGGTTTTGAATTTTTGAGGCGTCATAACGATGGAAAATCGGACCCTCCAATTTTACCGTATATAGATATAGATATGGAAGAGTTAAGTCAGAGGGACTCGATTTTTCATCATGATTATGATGAGTAAATGTGATGTCTTTAACAGATCATGTGTGTACTAAAAGGAGTAAGCTTCTTGATAAAGGAGCCTAAGGCGTGAATATCTATCCACCCAGATGGTAAAAAGAATGAGAGAATCTGAAGGTAGATAGAGTTCAACAAGTAAAAAAAGCAAGGTGGAGAAGGGTACGGGGCGCCAGTTAATGAAGATTATCAGTATTTACAATTCAGGTAGAGAAATATATGCCTTTTGAGTTAGCTTCAATAGTAACATATGTATGTACAATCGGCCACATCCATCTCAATTATGCCCTATAGAAGCTAATAGATATGGTTTAAGAGAAGGACGTGATATCAGGATCCGACTAGGGTTAGAGTAAACCAAAATGGTGGATGGATTATTTGCGTTAGTTGACATTTCCGAAGGATATTGCAAATGTGCTAATAGATCTCCTTATGAGACACCCAGATGGTGCACTCTAGAATAGTACAACTAAATGTGAATGCTAGAACGTTAAAAAAATGACAGTATTACAGAGTCTACAGTCAAGGGAAGGAAAAGATGAGAGGTGACAGGCCTTGAGACAATAAAAGAGTACATGCCATAAAATCATATCCTCATTTCAACAAATAAGTTAGTGACTCTAATGTGATCACCAGAAGGAAAAGTTAGACTCCAAAGTAATAGAAATCAGTATGGGCCGATAAACAAGATAAACTAAACATGAATTAGGTATTGAATGATTTGATAATAGTTGGCATCATGAGAATTTTAGAGATTGTGTTCCGGTGATAATAGAATGGACAACAGAAGAATAAACTTTAAAGGACATTCAACAAGATGCTTTCCTAAAGCAAACAATGTGAGCAAAGTTAAGCTTAAAGGACAATGTGTGCCAGTTATACTAGGTGTTACCCTCATGAGAAAGGAATTTTGTTATCCTTAGTACAGAAGGATTTTAACAAAGCGAGTAAGGTTCATCGATGATGTGAAAAGATGCCAAAGATGAAGAAGTAAAATATCTATTCATAGATCATCATAGCACTATCTTAGTACTCCCCTAAAGGGGGAATATGGAGTATATGGCATTAAGTCAGAGTTATGTGTTTCTAGTAACTATGGAATAATAAAAGAAGAATACGATAAAAATGATAAATGGATGGGGTTTCACTTATTTAAATCTTACATATATGCTATGATTCCAGAACTTTATGTAAACACGACGTCAAGGAAAGGAATTAAGGGTTCTTGCCCAAGATGTAGTAATAAATATGGAGCCAGTGCAAGAGGTAAGTTAGGAAAACAGACATATCCCAAGAGAGATTACACGAAATATAGATATATGGACCACTGAGTAGTTAGTAGTTAATTCAGAAAGAGCCTAATTATGTCAGGATAAGAGGATACAGATGAATCAGCAGATCGTGCAAGATAAACATAGTGAACCCCAACATAGTGAATTCAGTCTCGCAAATATGACATCGTAACCCTAGAGAAATATTCAGATAGGGGTTAGGGTAGTTAAAGGTACCATATGAGTGTTACGAAAATAAAAGAGAGTGTTACTGGGAAGACTGTCAGCATTTCAATTCAGAAGTAACCCTACGAGCACGTGAGCATGAAGGTAAGTAACTAAGGATAATTATAGGCGAGGAAGAATATCAAAAAGATTATGTCATGTAAACGATATAGCAATATTGCAACTTTACAAGAGAAAGAAGGTCTCCCTAAGTACTACAACGAAAGGATAGCTGAGGAAATAAGGAAGGAGGCCTCAACCTAAGGCACATAAATCTTAAAGAGGAAATGGTCTTGTAACAACAGTCTCACAACAACATGATATTCACTCCATAAGGAAGTGGCACCTATCGTGGTTACTGAACAGGAAGAAGAAAAAAAATCAAAAGGTGATATTCAAGATCATATGGTTGTATGGAATTTCAGTATGTGTGGGCACTAAGATAAGCTAAGTATTCATGCAACAAATGGCAAAACAGCCAGGAAAAGTAATTGATTACATTTAAAGAAAGTTGAGAAGGAATGAAAGGAATTATTCGATCAATGGTCTAGAATTAATTACGTTATGAACGCACTTAAGATTTTAGAGTATTATCCATGCAATATATATGTTGACAATCATACAGCCGTAGAAGACTCCGGTATAAGTTAAATGAAAGAATTGAGTCCGGGTCATAGACAAAGGATTGAATTGTTAGAAGATTGTATCATATTCCATAGCATACATGAAAGGCTAATGTAATAACAAATACCAGGAGCTGCAGATCAGAAGATAGCTTAAGCCTCCATAAAGGTTGATCAGAAGGAAGAGGAAACTAAAGAGTTACATCAACCAAGTACATCAGGAGTTTGAATATTGGACCCAGAAAATTATAAAAATCGTGATTGAGGACATTGTAGAATCACTCTTAATATCAAAGGTACAAGAGAGATAGTACAACAAGCATATTCTATAACGGCTCTACGATAAAGCAAGTTAGAAAAGTACTAGCCTCATAAGAAGTCAGTATGAAGCTCCCACTGGATTGTGTATGCACCACAGATGCAAGTATTAAAATAGAGCTTCAAGTTATGGATGTGAATTATACCTATGTGGAAGGGAGGTCATGAAAGAGATAGAAGATGTTATGTGAGATTTTAAGGTAAGTAAGGTAAAGGTGAACAACGTATTAGATACTCAAATGCAGAAGGTTGTGAATAGTCCATAATTCGGATAGAAGGCTAGAAGTGTGGGATTCAGTATCCAAGAATGATAGCGGCGATATTAGTGGCATATCTTCCAGCCTATGGTTTATAGGTATCGAGAGGTCTAGTTTAGAGATTAAATAAGAATTAGAGACGATGTGATGTCTCGCTTGATATTCCAGAATATCGTAAGGAAATCTATGGTGCAAGCAAGTTAAAGGAAGGTTACGAGTAATATAAATAGATATGTATAGGTATCAAGCTAAAGTATGATAGAGCGACAAGGTTTTAGGAATATAGGAGTAAGGATAAGAAAGGAGAGTGAG
Source organism: Nicotiana glauca (assembly GCA_026770625.1). NCBI lineage: Eukaryota > Viridiplantae > Streptophyta > Magnoliopsida > Solanales > Solanaceae > Nicotiana > Nicotiana glauca. The sequence goes on along the minus strand of MU711217.1, from coordinate 9,058 downwards.
AAGGTGACGAGAATGGACAAGTCCTCGGGATTAAGCCCATGAAAACAAGAAAGCTAATGGTTTCTCTAAGTTATAGAAAGCTCACTCTAGCATGAATGAACTCCAAGGAGTTTAAGACTAGTAGCATTTAGAAAAGATGGAATGCTGCCCTTGTAGTAGAATGAAGGTGTAATTGTGATAGATAAAGGATGACGTTTGGGCCTTCGATTGAGTAATGACTTGAAGGAATAAAGGGATTTCACGAATTCTACAGGATTAAAATACCCACGTAAGGTACATCATATTGGGATGCTATGAAATATGGTTATGGAAGTCTAGTATTGTCCCTAGGTGGATCTGGCAAATCACTTCAAATATTCCTCGATGCGCCATGAGCCCTTGTGACAATGTATTATGTAAGAGCTTTCAAGTTATCAGCGATAGATTAGAGATCAACATTTAGGTGAATCAACAGATGGATAAAAGTTACAAAGTATGATATGAGATTAGGCTGTCATTCTTAAGATGAACAATAATGAGAAAGCATTAAAGGGCTTTGATTTATACATATATGATAAGCAATGAGAGAGTAACCTAGAGTTGGGTAGTAGACCCCGGTAATAATAAATCAAAGTAAGATTTAGGATATGGTATGACCTACGTAGATGTAGTAAAGCTATAAGTATAGATAACCAAGGCTATGAACAAGATGTAGCAATATTCGTAAGTTCCATAAAGTACCGAGTGAAGAACTTCAGTATACTTATAGATGCCTAGAGGGACATCTCGTCAAGTTTTGTATATGTTCCTAAAGTGAGGCATAGAGATTGGCTAAAAGCTGGAGGGAAGAGTCGTATAGGCGCATAAACAAGGAAAATGTTGTACAGGCTGCATGACAGAAGATAGCAAGAGTTACGAGATTGGAAAAATTCTGACCATAGGTCGTGGTGTGAGAAAGAGGCTTAAAGGTGGGAATGCCCTGGACTTTGCATTTATTCACACAATAGTTGCCTAAATGGCAAGGATGGTATTAAAATTGTTTGTAATAGCTATCCAATTATGAGACAGATAAAGGTATCAGTCAACATTCGAGGATGAATGTTCCAAAGGGGGGATGATGTTACACTCTGCAGTATTACGATGATATTATACCCCGTAGTATTGTACGTTGGATTTATTGTAAGATAATTGATATTAGTTCAAGGACAAGATTATTTTGAGGTTATAAGTATTATGCTATTTCAAACAAGTGAAAAGTAAAATCGTGAAGGTGAAAGGGTAAGTGAATCGAGGAAAATGAGTTTCGTCGAAGTTTGACTTTTTGAGATAAAATACGATCCAAGCTATAATACCCCGTATTTATAGACTAGTGCCATACAAGGTACCACATGACCATGATAGTAAGGTGTATAATGTGTGTGTTAAAAGTGATTAGTATTTTAAGTAATTTGAGATAATTTTTAATTATGTGGATAATTGGGCAATTATTACTTTAAGTGAGAGATTAACTAATTAATTAGAATCGGGGATAAGCCTAAAGGGACACAACGTGGAAGCAAGGAAATTAGGTAATAATGATTGTTTGATTTATGCACTAGGTGGCATGATTAGGAGATTTTGGGGCAAAATTCATTCTTATCAAATGGGGCCCACATCCCACAAATATAAGATCCATAAATAATTAAAATGTAAGGTTATGGTTGCTAAGTAATGGAGTAATTTTCAAAAATGACTTCATAGGAAACTTCATAATGCTACAGCAACCTGTGATGAAATTCTAAGAAAGCACGGTACAACCTTCATTAAGAATATTATACGGATTTTTCACTACTTCGATCTCATCATTACGTGTTTTGTCGCGATTGATGGGTGTTAGAGGGATTTTCAAGGGAGTCGTCTAAGTATGTTAAGGCTATTCCTTCTTTCCTTTTTTTATGATCCATACAATACAAACGAAACGAGCAAATGCACAACTTTCATAAATGACTCTATTTGTAGAAATACTAGAGGTGCCTATATTCTTGATTCCCCATATATCCTATTATTATATCATCTGTTCATGGGTATAAGAAAATACGTAAGTTGATAAAGTTTATCTCATGATTTTAATCAAAGACATAATGATCTTATCATATACCGAGAAATCTTATTAACTAACTCTTTATGCATTGCATTCAGTTATATATGTGCATTTACCCTGACCAGATGTCGTTATATACGCGTATATATATATATATATATATATATATATATATATATATATATATATATATATATATATGAGGAAAGGTTGTGGCATTATACAACCACCTGATCAAGCTGGTATGCGGCTCGCCCATAGTGGTCGAGATGATATGATGGGATGACCTCAGAGGCTTGATGATGTTATGTATGCATATACCTATACATTATATGATGTTTATATGCATATTCATGGCATTATAAATATTAAATAATTCACAGAGCTATTCAGACTTACATGTTGAGTCTTTTAATCCATGATTCTCTCATGTCTTTTATTTACTGATTTTCATTCCTTACCTACTCGGTACATCACTTGTACTGATGTCCCGTTGCTTGGGGATGCTGCGTTTCATGCCTGCAGGTCCCGATAGATAGGTTGAGAGTCCTCCAAGTATTCTATCAGATCAGCGGAAGGTATTGGTATGCTTCATTTTCTCTTAAGTTGCCTATTTGGTTAGTGTGCTTTTAACATGTATTGATCGGTATGGCGGGGCCCTGTTCTGACCCTTATGACGTTTAGGTACTCTTAGAGGTTTTTAGATATATGCCATGTGTATGGATACTTGTATGGCCTTGTGGGCCTATGTTTTTAGTTACAAATGATCATGTTGACATTATAGGCCCGTATGTCACATGTATGAGTTTCTATATCAGGTTGGGTCATTTTATGTCGAGTATTCCCTCATGTTTATTCTAGTTATCTCATATTAGCATTTTTGGCTCATTTATCTATGATAGTATGACACAAAAGATATGTTATGTTGGTACTCGGTTGAGTAAGGTACAGGTGCTCGTCGAGGCCCATCGGTTCTGGTCGTGACACAGGCACCCAACCTATTTCTACTTTATCTTATCGTATTTCTCCCAAGGAGCTGGGGGAGTTAAAGGAGTTACTTCTTGATATGGGTTTCATTAGACCTAGTGTGTCTCCTTGAGGCACACCGATGTTGTTTGTGAAAAGAAGGATAAGAGTATGTGGATGTGCATTGATTACCGCTAGTTGAATATAGTCACCACCAAGAATAAGTGCATGTTGCCGCATATTGATGATTTATTTGGCCAGTTACAGTGTGCCAGAGTGTTCTCTAAGATCGACTTGAGATATGGATATCATCAGTTGAAGATTTGTGCTTCGGACATTTCAAAGACGACTTTCCGGAGTATATATGGCCACTATGAGTTTTTAGTGATGTCCTTCGGCTTGACTAACACCCCATCAGAGTTTATGGATTTGATGAACCGAGTGTTTAGGACATATCTTGATTCATTTGTCATTATCGTCATTGATTACATATTGATCTACTTGCGTAGTAAGGAGGAGCACGAGCAACATTTAAGACTAGTGTTTTAGACCTTGCAGGAACATAAGCTTTATGCTACGTTCTCCAGGTGCAAGTTCTGGTTGGTGTCACACCTCCTTTTGGCGCGCCCCCCTTTCGAGGGAGTGTATAAAGGAGTTTTTCCAGTTTAAGTGACAATATTCGAAACGGGATTATTTTATTTATTTTAGAGTCGCCACTTGGAATAAATTAAGGTGTCCCAAGTCACCGATTTATTTAAATCCCGAGTCGAGGAAATTTCGACTTTCCAAATGAAGTCTGCGAACCAGAAATTCTAAGTAAGGAATTCTGTTGACCGAGGGAAGGTGTTAGGCACCCTCAGATCCCGTGGTTCTAGCACGGTCGCTTAAACTATT
>MU711214.1:12763-27141 GCA_026770625.1 Nicotiana glauca | reverse complement strand
CTAATTCCATGCTTAATCTCCATATATAATCAATGTATTTAACTCATAATAGGTGGGGATAACATACCTTATCATTGATAACAAAACTCTCTTCGTGAAGCTCTCCAAAATCGCCCCCAAGCCAAGAAAATGTGATGAGAAATGATCCAAAATCGGATTTTAAAACATTCCGCCCCAGCCATTTTTCGCTTTTGCGGTCCTGGGACCGCTTCTGAGGTCCCGCTTCTGCGGTCGCCTTCCTAGGCTGCCCCATTCGCTTCTGCGATTCCCCGACCGCAAGTGCGATTTCGCTTATGCGGCTACTCGACCGCATCTGCGGTCCTCTTCACTGATGTCCAAAACTGCTTCTGCGGTCCAATTATCACCTCTGCGAGGGCCGCTTCTGTGGTTCCATTTCCGCAGAAGCGGAAATATCAGATACCAGCAGCCTAGCCTTTCTTCAAACTCCAAATTCGATCCGTTAATCACCCGGAATCCATACGAGGACCCCGGGACCTCAACCAAACCTACCAACCAATCCCAAAACACATTCTAAACTTTCTCGAGGCTTCAAATCACATCAAACAACGCTAAAATCATGAGCTATACCCCAAATTCAAGTTTATGAACTTTAAGATTTCTAACTTCTATTTCCGATGTTTAAACCCATCAAATCACGTCCGATTGACCTCAAATTTTACACACAAGTCATATTTGACATTATGGACCTATTCCAACTTCCGGAATTTGATTCCGACCCCGATATCAAAAAGTCAACCCCTCGGTCAACTCTTCAAAAACCTTCAAATTTCTATCTTTAGACAAATGGCTTCAAAATGGTCTACGAACCTCCGAATTCACTTCCAATCGCGCCCCCAACTCCAGAATCACTATACGGAGCTATTCACAATCTCGGAATTCTATACAGACTTTGATAACACTAAAATGCTCTTCAAGCCAAACTTATGAAATTTCTTCTAAAATGCTAACTTCCACAATAGGCGCCAAAATGCTCCCGGGTTATCCAAAACCCAATCCGGGCATACGCCCAAGTCCGAAATCATTATACGAACCTGCTGGAACCTTCGGATCCTAATTCCGAGGTCGTTTACTCAAAAATCCAATCATGGTTCATTCTTTCAACTTTAAGTTTCCGAAATGAGAATTCTCTTCCCAAATCAACTCCGAATTTTCCAAAATCAAATTTCTGACCACGCGTACAAGTCATAATACCTAAAATGAAGTTGTTCATGGCCTCCGACTGCTGAACGGAGTGCCAGTACTCAAAACGACCGATCGGGTCGTTACAATCTATATATTGTGTGATTTATGGGCATCTCTCTTCATTTGGTGAGACACACTAGGGATTAGGAAATATTATGATTTCAGTTCTCAATAGATGAATGTGAGCACGGTTAAAAGTTATTTGAACTCGTGGATAAGTCTTAGTTAATTCTTCTCTGTCGAAAGTTTTCATGATTTTGCTTAAAGTGTTTAGTTACTATGCATCATTTATTTTCTTTGCTCGAGGACAAACAAATATTCAAGTGTGGGAGAATTTGATAGTAAAAAAATATATATCATATATAAATTTAATAAATTATCTTTAGAAAATAGTACTAACTGTACATTTTCTTTGCAGGGAATAACAAAATTACAAAAATATCAACAACTCTATCGCTTGGAAAATCTTGGAGCAACATAGACACAACTTCCGTAACAATCAAATTTGGTCTTGACCATAAATAATTTTTAAATAAAAGGAGAAAAAGAAAGAAAAAGAAAAAGAAAAAAAAAAATTCCAAGCACAAAGAAGGCACATGTGCATTTTGCACAATTCTGCAAACAAGTGGACTGAAACCACTTGCCAACTTGGACAAATAATTGGCGTGAGCTCCAAACTTGAAACCAAAGCAAAATTGCAACTTACCAATCGAAATTGACAACCACGGACGATGGATATCTGGAACCCAAACACATCATTATACCCATGGTGAAGCAAGTAATATACACCATACAATCCTGAAAGGACACAATCGGTGCGCCATTCGCCGAGCAACACCCAATACGGACTTTCCTTAGAAACCAGGAAGCAAGGCATACACAATAGCATTTGGAAAACTATTCTCGACATCACACTATTGCGGCGTGCAACCCGACCCAGATAACATACCCATGGCAGCGTGCCACCCGATCCACACATACCCATGGCGGCGTGCCACCCGATCCACACATATATCTCACATAAGGAGATCCACATCGAGCCAAATGTGCTCATTATAGAAAAATACCGAGTATCGATCGTAAGCACACTGAGTGCATAACAATACCTACATATAGCGTTATAAGCTACAAAACTCATGCACAACTGAGGTTTCCCCCTCAACTTCCACTATAATACCATAGCACCGCACCATATGTGCCCATAGCCCGCAAATCATAACGTCTCACAATGCGGAAAACAACTCACACTGGAACATACATCCGAAAAGTCCCTCAATACCAGAACCGAATCAATGGTAGAAACCTCTATACTGACATCCTTCACAAAGACCCAATTAAGGAAGGTAATCCTTCCCAGCCGTCCGTTGGTCTTGGAATACAAACCACTATGCTAGAACATAATCCAATGCACCTCACCACGCAACCTGTGGCATTTTCCAACATAACCCATGGCACAATAGTCTAGAATAACCCAACACTGAGACAACCAGTCTACACCCCAATATCATATCCAGAATCTAATATACCAAGCAAAGAAAGATCCACTCGGGCTTCCAAACCCCCAATAGCCTCTAACGGTACCAATATACACTATCCACAACCACTACATAGCCTGAACATGAGAACTCCCAGTCTCCAGCTCCACATAGCACACAAATTACTATACCTGATCCCAAATTCTGCAGTATAAATACATATTACACCTCGAGTACCCAATCATTCCACAAAAGATATTCTGAAATTCCCCCGGTGCCACCAAACAAACTCAGATATCAACAGTCGATCTATCAAGAAAATACCGCAACACTACCGAAGTTCCATAAACTTAATGAATTGCCCTTTTTCTGAAAGATATACCCTCGTCAAATCACTATGATTAGCAACACCATTTCCTTAGTCATATGAGGATCATTCACCCTAATCATCTGAAGATCGATTCTTAAATCACCTGCAGCTGCCTGTGCTGCTTAAGAATTTAATAACTTTCCATTCCGAACTAAACCGAACCTTACACACACAGATCCCAATCCTCCACAACATATCGCATATACCATACCACACTAGGATAACATGAGAACTTTTATCTCCCTTCCGCGCCGCAGACATCGACGCACTCAACTAGTCAAGAACTTTCATTGATCCCATTTAGAAGAAAAATCATTACATACTCCATGCTTCGCATACCCATAGAAAATATACTCATCTGCAAACCACGGTAAAATCCAACAAGAACATCTCTGCCAACTCCATTTGTACAAGCTAAACTGCCAGGACTGAATCCTTCTATCTAAACCAAGTTGAGCAAGCCGTCAATACCCAAGAGCATCGCTGCCAAATGACAGAAAAAGCTCCTTACCTCGAACACATACAAATAATTAATCATACCCTCACCATACCGATTCGGTCTATTATCAAGCTATTCCATCTATCAAATTTCTCTTTTTATTCATCATCCACTTGATATTTCTCCCACGCTGTAGCATCACAATGCCTCAATCCAAGCTCACCACAGAAGATTCGAACATAAGACCACACTGTCTAAGACCCATGGCCACTGAATACTCTCTCAATCGTTCCCAAAAATACCACATTCCAGAGTACTTTACCCCGAAGAACTTCCTGTGAATCTGAAATTCGTTACCATTACTTTCCAGATACTGATACATAGAATCCCATAATTAACATAAGATACCACAAGTCTTGATCCTTTCTAATGAAAACACAGTCCCTAGCCATATACACCACCTTAGACACCTGATTATTGCATGCAAAATCTCAAACACAATAAAACCATTCTCGAGAGTCATTCGCTCCTATTCCAACTGCAAATTACCTGACTTAACGAACAGAACCACTCGTGCCTTATTAGCACTCTGACACCGAAGGATATGATCTCATTCCAATACAAACGAACATCTTCCTTCTCTATACACTGAGCATTCTTTATCAACAACAGCTCAAGACATCCTATTCTTTCCTCACTTCTATGAAGCACCATATAACCTTTATCAAAATTTTGCTTCACTCGTGCCATCCTCGGCTCATTTTCTGCAACCAAGACTGATCCGCCAGCATACCTCGAAATGGGAACAGCATAGCACATAACCGTGCGATCAGCTAATCAACAGCAACTTCCCCAACTTGGCTCTAAGTCATCTATCAGGACACATTTAATAACCCATAATACTTTTACTCTAATGATGCCACAATATTATAGTGAGATTAACTCAAATCATTTACTAGTTTATGAAAACACAGATCCTCGGATACTGAAATCCTCTACAAACCTCGCATTCATCCCCACATCAGCTGAGTCCACTCTCTGAAGCGACCCAAATTTTCCAATTACAGCACGTATCTTTCAATTACACATGAGATCTTCTAACAATATACATAAGAATCGTACCTCTTAAGAACACTCTGCAGGAGATAACCCACCTATTTCGCCTTAGTTTAGTATTTCAGCACACCTTCCACCATCATATACGTAACATAGCCATTTAGTCTTCCTGAGTCTGAACTCATATCGCCACACGCAATGCACTTCACTTTCCAACTAGGAGATACGAAAATATTCTTCACGCGCCCATATTCGGGCTATATATCAAACCACAATAGGAAATGAATCACTTAGCAGTTCATCTATTATCCAGCAGACTTCTTCGTCACTACCAAGTCATATAATTACATCCCGCAGTACTAACATACTCATCACATGAATACCAAACTGCCATTCCGGCTAATAACGACAATATCGAACATATAAGTTCAAAATACTTGCTCACACGATCAGCACCTCAGTGCTCAAGCCATAGGCAAGATCCGGCCTCAAGTCCTCCAGACTGGCCCCAACATCGAACTCACGGGATCACATCTCGCCCCTTGATCAGGGAATCACAAGCCATCAAGGCACATACAATATAGAGCGCTCATGTGCGCATACAAACGTGTGGAAGGAATTTCAAGAGTCATATCTCAAGCTGAATCAAATACACACGATAAGAATTCCAAGAAAGTGAAGTTTTCCTAAAGGTTCTGCAGCCTCTCGAGGATAAATACAGACGTCTCTGTACCGATCCGCGAGACTTTACTAAACCTGCTCATGACTCGTAAGACCTAGTAACCTAGGCTCTGATACCAACTTGTCACGACTCAAATCCCGAACCCGGTCGTGATGGCGGCTCTCGTGAAGACAAGGCCAGCCAACAGACTAACAATACTTCTTCTAACAATTCCTTAGCAAGAATGAGTCAAAAACAATAGATAACATTATCATAAGTGCGGAAGAAAATGATATAACAGGGAACCATCCCCAACTCAGCCCGAAATTGGGGTGTCACAAGTCACGAGCATCTAAAGAATCCTAACACTATTACAAGATCAGTAATATACAGGTTGGAATTTAACAACAACGGAAGAAATACGGTGTCGCGAACGCTGACGGTCACCTGGCACAGCTACAATAGCAAGATCTCCAATCGGCTCAAAACCCGCTACTAGGTGAATAATTACCTGCATCTGCACACGAGGTGCAGGGAGTAAAGTGAGTACTCCAACTCAGTGAGTAATAAGGGTAAATAATAGCTGAGCAGCAATAAACCACGTAAAGCAAATCAACATGCTATATAGTACACTGTAACCCTTTGAGAAAGCAAGGAAGGCGTGAAAATCCTTTAGAAAATATCTTGACTCAGTTCAAAACCTCTTTTGAAAATATCTTTTTCCAATAGTTAAGCAAATGAATGCGGAACAGGTAGTGCAAGTCAGCACAAAAGTCAGCCCCTCGGGCACAACAAGTATGCAAAAATGAGCTCATAAAAACTCTCCCCTCAGGCGATATTCTTGTTCCTGGTCAGCCGTTGTTACCTGAACCGTTTATATCATACAGTATCATTGTCACCACTGTCTAAAATTTATCCTCTTTAAGAGTGATCAGACAATATCAGAACAGCAAATAAATATCTCAAGAAATAACACAAACAACGAATAGTGAACAAATGTATGAATGTAATGCAATGCATATGACGATACACTCCGGTACCCACTGCGGCGTGCAGTCCGATCCATTTAACGTCGACGGCGCTCACTGCGGGTGTGTACAGACTCCGGAGGGGCTCCTACAGTCCAAGCGCAATATCAGCCATGTCGTGGCATCAAACAGGCTCTCGGCCTCAATATCAATACATCATCGCTGCGGCATGCAGCCCGAGCCATCCATATATTCAGAAATCACTATAACACTGCTGTGGCGCGCAGCCCGATCCATGCTCAGTCCAGAAATGCTCATAAGCCACTTGGGCAATGTTAACATGATAGTCCTCAGCTCAAAATGTCAATAAAATATTGTTTAAGTTTTCAAATCTTAGGAAAAATGGATGAGTTTGCAAAATAGTATTAAAACCTTGGATCGAGATCAAATAATATGCAGGTAATGCAAAAACAGTGATATCAACCCCCGAAGGATTCACATAGTTGGAACGAAGCCCCAACATGGCAAATCAGCCCAAATTATGATGATGACAATAATTTCAGTCAAATACGAGGTAAAATCAACAACTGGGACGGACTAAGTCACGGTCCCCCAATGGTGCTCTACCCCACGCTCATATCTGGCATGCAAATCACCTCAATACAGCACTATGATGTGCAAATCTGTGGTTTCAAACCCTCAGGATATCATTTACAAGTATTACTCACCTCGAACCGGTGAAATCTCTAGCCCGCGATGCCTTTGCCTCTCAATTCGGCCTCCACGCACGTCGAATCTAACCAAAATCATCATATTATGCCAAGGGAACAATACCCAATCGAAAACAATCAAAATATAGCAAAAATCTCAAAACTAGCAAAACTCGAGCCCCGGGCCCACTTCTCGAAAAATTACAAAAGTTACATTACCGGATTCCTCGTCTCGCCACGAGTCCATACATACCAAGAACTCCCAAATCCGAGCTCAAATGACCTATCAAATCCCAATTTAAAATATCAAAAACTCAAGCCCTAGCTTTACCCCTTTTTAATGAATTTCAACCAATTTCCATGTTAATTCTACCATAAAATTGGATAATGAGGCCAAGGAACTTACCTCCATTCGATTCTCAGTCAAAACCTTCGAAAATTCTCGACCAAAGCTCCCAAAATCGCTCCACAATGGAGGAAAAATGACATAAGTTCGCGGATGAAATAATGATATAAACCCTTATGTCAACCACGATTTTCGCTTCTGCGGCTAAATAACCGCACCTGCGGTCACCGCATATGCGTCCAAATGACCGCTTATGCGGTCTGACTTAAATCCCCAGGTACCGCTTATGCGGTCCAGAATCGCTTCTGCGGTCGCCGTATTTGCGGACTTTTGTCCGCTTCTGCGGAAATTGCCAAGCCTCCAGGAACCGCATTTGCGACCTCCCCGCCGCATCTACAGAACCGCCTATGCGGTCCCTTTTCCGCAGATGCGGAAATGACAGAACCAGCAAACTTCAAACATGCAACAAACTCCGTATTCTCCGTTTAACCACCCGAATTCACCCCGAGGCCTCTGGGACCTCAACCAAAAGCACAAACATGATCTATTACTTTATTCAAACTTGCTCGAATCATCAAATCACCATCACTAACATAATAAAATAATCAAATTTCCTCAAATCAAAAACTAAGTTCAACCAAAACTTCCAAAACTCGCATTCGATCAAAAATCCGGCCAAACGATGTCTGAATGACCTGAAAATTTGCACACATATCCAAAATCACCTAACGAAGCTATAGCAACTCTCGGAATTCCATTCCGACCGTCGAATCAAAATCTCACCCATCAACCGAAAATCGCCAAAATACTAACTTCGTCAATTCAAGCCTAATTCTAAACCGGGTCTCCAAAATCACTTCCGATCACGCTCCTAAGTCACAATTCATCCCCCAAAGCTAGCCGAATCACCGGAAGTCACATCCGAGCCCTCTAACTCAATAGTCAATATTCGGTTGACTTTTCCAACTTAAGCTTTCCTTAAAGAGACTAAGTGTCTCATTTCTTATCAAAAATCAATCCAAATCAACTCTAACACACCACATACCGATAACGAAATATGAAGAAGCATGAAATGGGGGAAACTGAGCAATAACACCTGAGACGACGGGTGGGGTCGTCACACGAAAGAAAGTCAAACCGAAACCAAACCAATCCGACATTACATATATAGAAATTTTAGATATATTTTATATATAAATATACATATTGTGATGTAATTTATAAATATTTCTTAAATTTTTTCATAATTTTATCTTTTAAGGTATTATTTCAAGGTTGGACTTAGAACTTTTGAATGTTCCAATAAGTTTTATAGCAATTAACATTAGTAAACTAAATAATGCTAACAAAATCCTAAACCAATATCAAATCAATATTAATGCTAACAAAAGACATTCAATTAAATGCTATGAACGAGAATGTATTGAATATTTATATTTTGTTTTGCAATAATTTAGGTAAAAATGCATAACCTATTTTTATTTTTTCTTTAGCATTTAGTCATGTGATTAATACTCCCTTATTAGTATACTTATTTTATCATGACTTATTACTTTTAGATTATATTTATTTTTATTATGATTTTTTAATTAGTAATATTTTATATTACATAATTTTATTATCTTTATTGTTGAATATTTTAGGATAATGCCATGACACATCTATTTTGTATTATTTTTTTAAAAAATACTTTATATAGTTGTATCTTACTAGGATTAAAAAATATTTTGAGCATAATTTGTTTGTTTTATTCTACGAAGATTTTACCGAAAAAACCCCGAATAACCCGAATAACCCGAAAACCCAAGAAAAATCGAGAGTGAAAAATCCGAGTTTTATTGGTTTGGTTTGGTCTTTAGATTTAATAACCCGATACAATTGGTTTGGTTTGGTAATTGTAAAATTCGAACCAACCCGACCTATGTACACCCCTAGTGATGACGATGGTTGAGAATGCATTAGAAGCTTATAGTTTGGAATAAATGGTTTCGCATTCTGAAGGATTTTTGCAAAACTATACGGAATTTTAGATCAAGAAAATCAAAGAATACCACTGGCTGGAGCTTTTTTTTTTTTTGGAGGCTGCTAAAGACACTTACTGCAACATAAAAACGAAATGCGGGTGAAAACTTCCAAAGTTCATAAAAAGGTTAGAAAGCTTAGCTCCCCGGTTGGAAGATGAAAGAAATAAAACTTAAATATGATCCTGCATGATTATTACGAAAATTTATAGCCTGCAGTACTATTAGCATGGAAGATGAAAAAAAAAACAAAACTGAAATGTGAAAACAACATTGACTAGTAATTAAGAAAATTTACACTATAATAGCTAAGAATCCGTTTCTTCTTTTTTCTATGGACAATATGGTTAGTTTTTAAAAGAATGATTTCAATAAACTAACTTTTGAGTTAGCAGGATATTTTGGTCATTTAGTTTTTGAAGGGTAATTTAGTAAAATAATTTTATCTAAAAGTCTTCATGCTTATAATATAGTATGATTTCCGAATAGGTAACGGTAACCCAAATATTAGTTCAACAAACAAAATTCATTGGATGGTGAAAATTAGATTTTTAATAAGCTTAAATATGTGGGTTTAGATTCCGAATCTGATTTTTTGAGAAATTTGGAATGGGTATTACCTAGAATTGTTAGAAATAGTATATGGATGTTGCATATAAAATTTAAAGTCATTTAATGGAGATTTGGACTGATTTTGAACAAGAATTGCAACTGAAAATTGTGAAAGAAGTTCGTCTACAGACGCTTGTATAAATGTGTATAAAAGGATATAATGGTGTACAAGATGTGTTTATACACTCATATACAAGATGATACATAGTTAGACAAAAAACTGACTCTGTCTTCTTCCTTGCGTTTTTTCTGAAATTTAACTTAAATCTTGCTCAAATCTAGTCCAAATTAGTTCAAATTTACATTTTGAACTCCTTTGGATATTTTCAACTAATTAGAACAACACTCAATCCAAACACAAACTCAAAAAATCTTATTTTTGAATGCCAAGTTTTGAATGGCCTTCAATGGTGGAATGTTGAATCTTCACTTTTCTTACATTGCAACCATGTGACACACGGGAGAAGCAGTAGTGGCGGACGACCCCTTGAAGCATATGTAAAAGATGTGAGAAGAAAAGATAGTGAAAGCAATGTTTGTGAGAACATAGATTTAAATCCATATCTTTTAGAAACAATGGTTGTAAGAAAATAGATTTTGAATTTAGTAGTGCCTTCAAAATACGTACAAGATGGGCTAGGTCTAGTAAAACTTACAAATATGGGCCATTTTTTGTTATGGTAAGTGTATTTTTTTGTAATTTTTTCAAAAATAAAAGGAGGTGGCAACTTGCGGAAGTCGTGAGGAGAAAGAAGGAAACGAATATATTACTTAACAAAACAGAATAGGTTGCAAATCGCAAAATAAAGCACACACTAAAGGTGCAAAACACAACGTACCCTACATATAAAAAAAAGTTTTCCTTTTATAACTTACAATCAGAAACTTAAGAGAAACTTTTCTTTTCATAACTTTTCCTTTTTAGCATTCGGTATTTATAAACTGGTTAAGGCTGCGTCTAGGGTTGGGAGAAGACAAAAAAACATAAATATTTCCTTATATATTCTTTTCGGCAAGGCTGAGAACTTGGAGGTGGCCATAGATTCTGTGTCAAAATATTTTTGAGAAGGATGGAAGAGAAAAGTGTGGATGCAGCAGTGGATTACATATCCAAATTGCCAGAACCAATTTTGCAGAAAATTATGTCTTCTCTTTTGGCTAAAGAAGCTGCACGATTAAGTACATTGTCTAAGACTTGTTATAGTGCTTGGACTTCTCTCTCTTACTTAAATTTTGGTTATAATTTTTTGTATCATAAAGGAGATGATGACCGTTGGATACAATCAGAAAACATAACAAAGCTTGTGAATATTGTGGATCAAATTATAGCAAATCGGCAGCAGCAGAAGATTTCTATACAAAAGTTCTGGCTAACATTACCGTCTAGTGAATGGAGCTTTTATGTTTATAATTGGATTGAGACACTCGTAGATCTAAGCATCAAAGAGTTGGTTTTAAGTGTAGATGCACCAGATACACCTTTCTCTGGTTGCAGCACTTTGCCTGAAGCTATCTTTGCTGCCAAACACCTAAATATTCTTGATTTACGTGGATTTAAGCTTCAATTGCCCCCTGATGGCATAAAGTTTTCATCTTTGAGAATGTTACACCTCTCTAAGGCACTTTTGGCCGAGCATTTTATTCGAGTTTTATGTGAATGCTGCAATGACTTAGAGGATTTAACTTTAAATGAATGCCGCGGACTATTCAGTTTACGAATTACAAGAACTTTACACAAACTGAGGAGGGTTGGGTTGACTCGTCTTTTTGATTTACGGATGATTAATATTGTGGCACCCAATCTTGAAAATACTTTCATTGATATAACTGCTTGCAAAGCGTTGAAAATATTGTATCTCGAAGATTGTATCTCGAAGGTCATATTTTCCAGTCTACCCAACCTTGAAAGCTTGCAGCTATGGAGATGCAATGGATTGAAGACAATCAAGATCACAAGTGACCGACTTGAGGTTTTTGATGTACCCTTCTGCTGTAATCTGATTAATATTGAACTGGATACTCCTAACTTAAGAAGTTTCACTTATGTTTGTATTAATCAGCTGCCTACACTCAAACTAAAAGTTTCACCTTTGCTAAAAGTTTTTCTCTGCTTGGAAGTGGGAAAAAAACTTGATAGTCATTGGTACTCTAAGCTCGTGAGATTTCTTGAAAACTTCAAGCATTCAAAGGCTATCCGGTTATGGTGCAACAGTCAAAAGGCGATAGTTATACCGAAGGACTTGAGAAGAAACTTGGTTCCTCCACTCTATGATACTGATTGCTTGCGTATAAAATTTAGAAGTTATGCAGATAATTACTCAGTTTTGGACGTTCTTGATAGTTTGCTTTGGATTTCTCCTCAACTGGACACGCTATGTTTTGTTCGAAGTAAACTAGGCTTGAAGAGTAAACTGAAGTTTATATATGAAGATGAGAAAACATGTTGTGCATATTTGCCTTTGAAATATTGTTGGAGGCATAAGCTGAAGGAAGTCAAAATGGAAAACTTTACATGTTCGGAGCAGCAGGAGCTGCGAAACTATCTTTTCAAAGATGGAAATGCATCAAAGATGGTTGACGTATTCAAGAAATGCATCCTAAGTCCAAGATTTCACTTCAATAACTTTACTTTATGCACAAGTTTCATAATTTCTTGTGCCTTGTTGTGTCTAGCTGCATACATATGCCATATCTTTTGACCTTTTGTCCTTCTCAACCTTTAATGCAAAGTTATTTTCTAGCTTGATTGATTCTACATCGCACTGTCTACACAGTTAAATAGTTAGCAAGGGCAGCAAAAGAGCATAGTATTGCTACATTGTGAGTACAGAGCTCAGATTGAACAATTACTATTATTGAAAATACTAGAGTAAATATTGAAAACTTGTTAGAGAAATAACAATTCACTTGCAAAAAATTTAGCGTTTTTCATAAGCTCTCCTGGCAGTAGTTTTGCAACCCTATTGATAGCTGGCTTAAGCTTACTACAGATGCAGCATTAATGTGGGAATAACACTGCAGGTATTGGAGAGTTAATAGAATTAAGTAGAAGTGGTGAGATAATTTGGGCTTTTACTAAATCACTCCAGTTCTGTACTATCAATTCCTTGGAAGGGGAATAATTTGAGAGTAACAATTGACTGAAAAGGGAGGAGTGAGAAGCTTTGCCTGTGCATGTTAGTCAAGGCTTGTTAACGTGCGATACCACCAAAGGCTCGACGGAATAAGCAAAATCCGGTGACATCAACTCCTTTCACAATACATGAAGAACCTAATAGACTAATTACACCAGCAAACGGAGTCCCCCAGGACTTAGGTCCAAGGCAATTTGGTCAATGGTTAACTGGAATGGGTAGTGCTCCAATGGCATTGCAAGGTATGCCATCGGTCGAAACTGCTACTCCTAAAGGACAAGATGAAGGTACCTCCTCAGCTGCAAGGAAACTTACCGTTTCTACAGTATCGAGAGCAGAAAAACCTAAGGCGGCTGAAGTTCCCAAAGGTAACAGATATCACGACCTAAAATCCACTGAGGGTCGTGATGGCGCCAATCGAATTACTTAATTAAATTCTCGTTTTAAATATTTTTGAAATCTCTTCTTTTATACATTTAAACTATACATAATAAATTTCACTGAATAAGAAATGAAACTTTTAACAACTTTTAAAATTCTGAATAAACCCATAGACATCCCCAGAACCCGGTGTCACAAGTGCATGAGCTAATTCTGAGAAACAAATACAATACAACATCCGCCCGAATACAAATTGGATAGAAAGTAAATACAAGGCACTGAAAGAGACTATAATAGTTGCGGGTCGCCTCGAGTAATATAGCTCACCTAGTCCCAATATCATCCATGCTGCTACGCCTAGTAGGCCAATAGAAGTACATGTGCCTTTGCAACAAAAATGCACAACAAGTGTAGCATGAGTACGAAACAACGTGTACCCAGTAAGTATCACGTCTAATCTAGAAGAATTAGAGATGAGAGGTCGACTTCGACACCTAATAGTGGTCCAATAATATGATATCAACAATACATTAAATAGTGGATTTCATAAACATGATTGTAATTCAGTGGAATGAAGCAAGTAAATAATTTTTTCTTTTATAGGAAATCTCCAAATTCCTTTAAGTCCTTTATACAAATATTCTCAAGTCAGGAAGGGGCAATAACCACTATAATAAGTTTCAGGCAGCAATACAAGCATGCGCAAATCATGCCGAGGACTTACGGCCCGATTCAACAATATTTAAACTGTGCACTGCCAGAGGGTCGAATAGCGCGAACCATAGATGCATCTATTTAATGTACTGAGGCGTTCAGCCCGTTCCACAATAGATAAACACATTCAAACAATCAATTCAACAATTCATCAAGGAGCAAATATTCAGGAAAATGCAAGTTTCTCTTTCAGAAGTCAAGAAATGATATTTAGCCCATTTTAGAAATTCATTTACACGTTCGATATGTTTTAAGCATTTTTAGTTTGTCAACAAGGTTGCAAGTATT
>MU711214.1:0-10434 GCA_026770625.1 Nicotiana glauca | reverse complement strand
CCCCCCCAAATAGGAGCACATAACCAATTAACTCACCTATGGGGATAATTCCCTCTTGTAAGGTTAGAAAGGAGACTCACCTCGCTCGAAAGATCCATAACCGACATTCCACGCCCTTCCGAAGACTCAAATCGATGCTAAACGCTCCAAAGCTAGCCAATAATTATGCAAATTCATTAGTATATGCTCAATTACTCATTACAATGCAATTTATAATAATTCCTAACCCTAATCGAATAGTTGACAAAAACGCCCCCAGGCCCACGTGCCCGGATTCCAAAATTTTTTGAAGATAAGGTCTACATATGAACTCACGAACTCAAATGTATGATTTTCTCTTAATTCCATCCCCAAAATCGTGGTCAAATTCCAAGAATATCAATATTTAGGTTTTTCCACTAAAACCCCAAATTTCTACCAATTTACATACTAAAATTCCATACATAATCAATGTATTTAACTCAATATATATGGGATTAACTTACCTCCAAGTTGCTCGGTGGAAGCCCCTCTCAAAAAGCTCCAAAAATCGCCCCAAAGAAGAGAAAAATAGGAGAAATGAACTCAACCCCGCTTTTTAAAACATTCTGCCTAGCGACTTCCGCATCGGCGAACACCTCGCCGCTTCTGCGCTTGCGCAGGTGCAGCCAATACCCTGCATTTGCGGTCTTTCCCTTGGCTGACCCAGCCTACTTCTGCGCCGCACCGACCGCATCGGCGATCACGCAGGTGCGTTAATTCTTTTGCACCTGCGGCCTCTGCTCCCTTCACATTTAACCTCTTATGTGGTTCAATTCCTCGCTTCTCCGGGGCCGCTTCTGCGGTGAGCCCTCCGCAGAAGCAGTTATACCAGCAACCAGAGCCCTTCAGCTATCTTAAAAATTCTATTTTCAATCTGTTAACCACCTGAAATCCATCTGGGCCCCCGGGACCCCATCTAATCATACCAACCAGTCCCAAAACACATTATGGACTTACTCGAGGCCTTAAATCACATCATACAACGCTAAAACCATGGATCGACCTCCAATCCAAGCTTTATGAACTTTAAAACTTCCAACTTCTATTTTCGATGTTTAAAGCTATTAAATCGCGTCCGATTGACCTCAAATTTTACACACATGTCATATTCGACATTACGGACCTATTCCAACTTTCAGAATCGGATTCTGACCCCGATATCAAAAAGTCCACTTCCGGTCAAACTTCTCAAAAACCTTCAAATTTCTATCCTTAGCTAAATGACTCCAAAATGACCCACGGACCTCCAATTCACTTTCGATCGCGCTCCCAACTTCGAAATCACCATACACAGCTACTCCCAAACTCGAAATCCCAAACGGATATTGACAACACTGAAATGCTCTTCAACCCAAGCTTATGAAATTTCTTCCAAAATGCTAACTTCCATAATATGCGCCAAAATGCCCCCGGGTCATCCAAAACCCGACCCGGATATACGCCCAAGTCCGAAACCATCATATGAACCTGCTGGAACCTTCGAATCTAGATTCCGAGATCATTTACTCAAAGTTCCGATCTTAGCTAATTCTTTTAACTTAAGGTCCAAAGTTCAATTCCGACCACACGCCCAAGTCATAATACCTGAAATAAAGATGTTCATGGCCTCGCACTGCTGAACAGCGTGCTAGAGCTCAAAATGACCGGTCGGGTCATTACATCCTCTCCCACTTAAATATATGTTCATCCTCGAATGTGCTAGGAACTGTGTTGGGGTTGTCTGGTATCATTGTTAAACACCTTGTGCACCTTCCTGTGCTACCACAACCAAGTTGAGCACATTAGCTCGAGTAATTCTGAAGATTTACTTTTTCACTTAAGCAAATAACCCTAGAGCCCGATTCCACCATCTGGAATTCTTTGTTAGGCTTGTTCAAACATACGCTCACCGTATCAATAACTACACGCAGCTCCAAAACATGATCGCGTACCTTAGCTGAATTCACAACTTGTACCACTTTACTCACCGGACCACAATAACATTCTTCGATAAAAAAAATTCGAAATTCCATGAATCTGATGCTACCATTTCACCCCATGAGCTACATAAGCCTTGCTCTAACTCTTACAATACCATCACGATGGAAGAGATGTGTAGAAATTCATAACTGACTACCGAATTTAACAATCATTGGGTCTATACTCCTAACAAAGAACCCTTGCCTCACTCTGAACTGAATAATGGTCTTTGCTCCTTAATATGCTACATATAATCAGATTGCACTAATCCTAAATCCAATGATCTCGTCTCCCCCAGTACGAGCTTCTAAGGCAATAAGCCACCTCGGGCATGATCAAAAGTCTCATATGATGCCCCAACGTGCCAATAGGCCACCCATTCAAACAGGATACAAGGGAAAACAAACTCTGGAAGGAACTACTCTACTCGCGCAACTAATATGAACTTTCCTACGAAAATGGGGAAACAAACACACATAAGATGAAGTATGAAAACTGAATTCAACATCACACTGTTGCGGCGTGCAACCCGTTCCAAATAACATGACACTCGCCTAAGGAGATGCACATCGAGCTAAATTATTCATTACAACAAACTATCAAATATCGTTCATAAGCACGCTGAGTGCATAATACTATCTCTGAGGGAACATATAGCGCTATAATCTACAAAACTCAAGCATAACTGAGGTGCGATAAATGATCTGAATCTCAAGAGCCATTTTGCTGATATAACATCATCTCTACGCGGAACCTCAACACATAAGCAATGCTCCAAGCTGTCTCACAACTCACACGACATAATGTATCATTACATGAAATAACTGACAACGAAATAACACTCTAACTACCCTTTCATAAGGAGCGCATTACTGAAATAAACACATCTGGCCTGATATAGAGCCCATATTCACTTTAAATCCATCCACAGACCTCAAGCTAATTCTGATCGCACTGAAATAGGCTAATAACCTTCCAAAAGTCCATAATAACTCCCCTTTCTCTCACAACACATAAGAACAACCATCATAACCGGAGTAATCATCCACAGTCCACAACTTAGTAAATCAAGTGCCCTCCATGCATCAATTCCCAAATCAACGACATCACCACAATCTTCATAATTGGTTTAACTCTTCAACCAATCAAGTGACTACATGCCACACTTATACAACCTTTCCGTGGGGCTCGCTCCCACGATCTTCTGTAATAGATAACAAGTTTGCACATCCAAACCACTGGCTGTACTCACGCTGAAAAGCGATCAAGGATCCTTAACCAGATGCAAAGCCTTTTCACAAAATATCGATCTCAGGTGACGCTAAAGACAATACCATCTTACTTTAAACATCGAGACTGCTTCCCTACTCATCCGAGCTCGTGACTTCCTTGTCATCACCGAACTGCAACCTTGATTATCTCTTCAAATTCCATACCACTCACTACACCCAACATGCCCTTACACGATAGAACACGATCTTTCATCATAGATTCGTAACCACAAATGGATCAACAGTTCATCATATAAAACTTTTCACTTATCTCTCTTCAGGAGAACTATAGCAACACACAGGTGAATCCTCATAACCATAGAGTATGCAAATCTCTGAGTAGTGGTCTAAGCTACCACAGCCCTTCCGGAGTCTGCCTATGTATAGCAGGCCATAGCAGTAGAATACTTCTGAATAACATCAATTACGGCGACCGACAAGCCTCACACGTACTGCAACAAATCACTTGCATAACTTGATCGCGCGGAAGGAACTGATCACTACCACCAATATGCCAATTCAACTATGGCTAATCAATCTATCTTCTTCCCATTTATCCTTGATTGCCTTAGAAATAATAATAACTCCATCCAACACATAGCATACTCCACTCACACTCATCCCGAGTGACCTTGAATTATGAGACCATGTTGTCTTAAACCCCACAAACCATTTCATACCTCCCAAGGGCTACACTGCAAGCCAAAACATCATAGAACATTATGTGCCTTTTCTCATAAGCTACTACAAAGCTTGATTCTTAACCGTACCTATAGGCTCGAAATCACTAGACACTACGAATTTGCCCCTTTAAATCCATTAGGACCGTTGTTGTGAGCCACCCGCTATGACTTGCCCCCGAATATAATAAATTCCATAAATCTTCTAGAATATGAATACCCCCTCGACGGAGCACCAGCAGAATCACTTTCCTAGAAATCCGCATCCATACAAGGCGTGGATCATAAATTCTTCCCCAAGTCTGAACATGAGCCAATAAGGCCAACCATGGTACACCTTTAACAATTTCTCTGCTTAATTTGCTATTTATGTTCTTTCCTGTAGCTAAAATAATCCATCACTATGCTAATCATCAGAAACCTCGCAAGTAGTTAACCAGGCAATCCTTAATCATAGGCGGTGGGACTCTCCCATTTAGCCTGAAGTCATTATTACACAAATTCTGGAATTCACCGGGATCCTTTATCTCTTGTTGACATAACCTTGCGCAATCAACCGCCAAAATTCTCGAAATCTTTCTATAAAACCCACTTGTTATACTCTGAATAATCCACACATTTACATGACTGATCTCCTTGCTGTACAGCCAATAGAACCCTTTACAAAAGGCTCGCCAACCATGCAACCTCCAACCTGCTCCCTGGAGATATCCTGCCTGTGGAATCTACGTGACAACGTCTTCCAACGCTACTACGTGGGGCACAATCACCACGACATTAACGACCCACCTTGAGTCTCAGCTCACTCTCTAGCTGCACAAGTCTATTCACCTCTCGTGTACACCAATTAAGTGCGCGACAAAATCCTTCCAATTCAAAGTTAGGTCGTATGCTTCTTCATTTCTAGCACCTCCTTTTCGTTAGATCAAATATCCTGCCGTATAATAGCCCGCACTTCAAGTAAATCCATAGGCCCAAATCACCAATCACAAAAATTCCCAGATCACCCAAACTCTCCCACTTTGGCAAAACTCACCCCTTTAGTCGACTACTCGACCCTTGCTTCTTATACCTGGCCTTCTAGAAATCTTAACCACTGCCTGACACTCCCCACATGTCCTTCCTCATCCGTTGCCGCTCAGTTATTACCTTAAATAAAATATATCTTCGCTGCACTTGAACCCACAATTGCTGCTAACTTTACACCTTTTCGAAGATCATCTTTCTCGAACCATCGATATTAGAAACACTGATTCAATCCTGAACTACCGCACCCTGCGATATCCGACGGCCACATCTTCAATACTATTTCACAATATCTTGCCCCAAAGGTGGATTGTAGAAAATCATAACACCGGTAAACTTAGTACGTTCAGTTAGGACAACGACACCTCATCATAGAAGAAAACTCCACCATCCCACATCCGACCATTCTTAGTCTGATTGCCCTTCCCCTGCCGGGAATAAAATACCAAATCTCTAGATCATGCGCTAAGTAAACCTCCCTTCAAGTCATTCACTGCCCCAACACGTAGGAAAATGTCCTACCATCACATCAATACTGAGGAACAATCGTTCATAGCATCATGGTAACTTATTCCTAGCCTCAAAGCTCTCGGAAGTACCGCTACTGAGCTGAAACAAAAGAATATCCTTCCATAAGGCGATGACAATAGTCAAATCAGCTACGCCGGGAGAAGCATCCCGCACCACCTCTGTAGTACCTTTAAAATTTCCCAATTCTTGATTTATAATAAGCGCTCCACGTCGCAGAAGATTGAATATGAAGGAAATAAAGGCATAAGCCTCAAAGGAATCAAATCGCATGATGAGGAAATCAAGAAGGGAAGTGCTCCTAGAAGACCTGTAGCCTCCCGAAGATAAGTACAGACGTCTCTACACCGATCCGTGAGACTCTACTAGATTTGCTCATGACTCGTGAGATTGTCACGACCCAAAATCCACTAATGATCGTAATGGCGTCAGACACTGCTGTCAGACAAGCCAATAGCGATTGGTAAAATAAAATTCTCGTTTCAAATATTTCTGAAATCTCTTCTTTTATATGTTTAAACTATACATAGTAAATTTCACTGAATAAGAAATAAAACCTTAAAAAACTTTAGACATCCCCAGAATCCGGTGTCACAAGTGCATGAGCTATTTCTGAGAAACAAATACAATGCAACATCCGTCTGGAATACAAATTGGACAGAAATTAAATAAAAGACACTGAAAGAGACTATACTAGCTACGGGTCACCTCGAGTAATGTAGCTCACCGAGTCACAGTATCATCCATGTTGTTACACCAAGTAGGCCAATAGAAGTACATGTGCCAGTGCAACAATGACGCACAGCAAGTGTAGCATGAGTATGAAACAATGTGTACTCAGTAAGTATCCCGTCTAATCTCGAAGAAGTAGAGACGAGAGGTCGACTTCGACACTTAGTAGTGGTCTAATAATGTGATATCAATAATACATTAAATCGTGGATTTTTATAAACATGACTGTAATTTAGTGGAATGAAGCAAGTAAACAATTCTTTCTTTTATAGGAAATCTCCAAATTCCTTTAAGTTCTTTATACAAATATTCTCAAGCCAGGAAGGGGCAATAACCACTAATAAGTTTCAGGCAGCAATACAAGCATGTGCAAATCATGTCGAGGACGTACGACCCGATCCAATAATATTTAAATTGTGCACAGCAAGAGGGTCGAATGGCGCGAACCATAGATGCATCTATTTAATCTACCAAGGCGTTCGGCCCGTTTCACAATAGATAAACACATTCAAACAATCAAGTTAATAATTCATCAAGGAGCAAATATTCAGGAAAAGGCAAGTTTCTCTTTCAAAATTCAAGAAATGATATTTAGCCCTTTTTAGAAATTCATTTACACATTCGATATGTTCCAAGCATTTTTAGTTTGTCAACAAGGTTGCAAGTATTACAAGAAAGCATGCTTTTGAGCCCTAAACTACCCGAACTTACGCATAATAGTAGCTACGCACGTACTCTCATCACCTCATGCGTACGTAGCCCCCGCAAATAGGAGCACATAACCAATTAACTCACCTATAGGGACAATTCCCTCTTACAATTTAGAAAGGACACTCACCTCGCTCCGAAGATCCATAACCGACATTCCACGCCCTTCCGAAGACTTGAATCGATGCTAAACGCTCCAAAGCTAGCCAATAATTATGCAAATTCATTAGTATATGCTTAATTACTCATTACAATCCAATTTATAACAATTTCTAACCCCGATCGAAAAGTTGACAACAACGCCCTCGGGCCCACATGCCCGGATTCCAAAATTTTTGTAAGATAAGGTCTACCAATGAACTCACGAACTCAAATATATGATTCTCTTAATTCCATCCCCAAAATCATGGTCAAATTCCAATAATATCAGTTTCTAGGTCTTTCCACCAAAACCCCAAATTTCTACTAATTTACATGCTAAAATCCATATATAATCAATGTATTTAACTCAAGATAGGTGGGATTAACTTACCTCCAAGTTGCTAGGTAGAAGCCCCTCTCAAAAAGCTCCAAAAATCGCCCCACAGAAGTGAAAAATGGGAGAAATGAACTCAACCCTGCTTTTTAAAACATTCTGCCCACCGACTTCTGCACCTGCGGACACCTCGCCGCTTCTACGCTTGTGCAAGTGCAGCCAATACCCCACATTTGTGGTCCTTCCCTGGCTGCCCCAGCCCGCTTCTGCTGTACCAACCGCATATGTGATCACGCATGTGCGGTAATTCTTTCGCACCTCTGGCCTCTGCTCCCTTCACATTTAACCGCTTCTGCGGTTCAATTCCTCACTTCTGCGGCGTCGCTTCTACGGTGAGCCCTCCGTAGTAGTGGTTATACCATCAACCACACCCTTTTAGCTATCTTTAAAACTTCATTTTTGATCCGTTAACCACTTGGAATCCACCCGGGGCCTCCGGGACCCAACTAATCATACCAACCAGTCCCAAAATACATTACGGAGCTGCTCGAGCCCTCAAATCACATCAAACAACGCTAAAACCATGGATCGAACTCCAATCCAAGCTTTATGAACTTTAATACTTCAAACTTCCATTTTTGATATTTAAACCTATCAAATCACGTCCAATTGACCTCAAGTTATGCACACAAGTCATATTCAACATTACGGGCCTACTCCAACTTTCAGAACCGGATTCTAACCCCGATATCAAAAAGTCCACTTCCGGTCAAACATATAAAAAACCTTCAAATTTTTATCTTTAGCCAAATGACTCCAAAATGACCCACGAACCTCTGAATTCACTTTTGATCGCGCTCCCAACTCCAAAATCACTATACGGAGCTACTCCCAAACTCAGAATCCCAAATGGACATCAATAACACTAAAATGCTCTTCAACCCAAATTTATGAAATTCCTTCCAAAATGCTAACTTCCATAATATGCGCCAAAACGCCCCCGGGTCATCCAAAACTCTACCCGAATATACGCCAAAGTCCGAAATCATCATACGAACCTGCTGGAACCTTCGAATCCTGATTCTAAGGTCGTTTACTCAAAGTTCTGATCTTAGCTAATTCTTTCAACTTAAGGCTTCTGAAATAAGAATTTTCTTTCCAAATCAACTCTGAACTACCCGAAGTTCAATTCCGACCACACGCACAAATCATATTACCTGAAATAAAGTTGTTTATAGCCTTGCACTGTTGAACGGCATGCTAGAGCTCAAAATGACCGGACTGAAAAAGAAGGAGAGAGAAGCTCTGCCTGCGCATGTTAGTCAAGGCTTGTTAACGTGCGATACCACCTATGGCTCGACGGAATAAGCAAAATCCAATGATATCAACTCCTTCCACAACACATGAAGAACCTAATAGACTTTTTACACCAGCAAACGAAGTCCCCCGGGACTTAGGTCCAAGGCAATTTGGTCAATGATTAACAGGAATGGGTAGTGCTCCAACGGTATTCCAAGGTAGGCCATCTGTCGAAACTGCTACTCCTAAAGGACAAGATGAAGGTACGTCCTCAGTTGCAAGGAAACTTACCTTTTCTACAGTATCAAGAGCAGAAAAACCTACGAAAGCTGAAGTTGTCAAAGGTAACAGATGTGAGCACGTGATTTTTACCCCAAGTAAATGAATTCCAAAATCAAAATAAAATAATTTTTGTTTACTATTGTGTGAAATACCAGTGTTTGCTAATTAGTTGAAAAAAAATTTGAATGAAGATAAAAAGGGAATTAATTAGAAAATGTCTTTAAAATTTGTAGAACAAATGTTAGGAAATTTGGGAAATAAATCAAAAATACAAAAAATATCAGAAAATAATAAAACAAACACAATTGAAAATACAAAAACAAGACAAAATACCAAATATAAATACATTAGAGATTTGGGCCAAACATAAGGATAATATATCAGGCCAATACAGACCAGGCCCAGTCTTTCGGTCCAGTCTGCCCGACCAATATCCCAAGCCAAACGACGCGTTTAAAAGTAAATAATCTGGGCCGTTGACACAATTAATCAACGGACCAGGTGAAGCGGTGTTTGAATAAATAATACGACGTCGCTTAAGATAATTAATCATAGCCGTCCGTCTCGCTTGATCAAACGGACGAGGCTAAGGTATGACTTAACCAAACGACGTCGCCGAGGGAATTAAATCTCAGCCATCTATCTCATCTGATCCAACGGTTGGGAACTCAAGAGACATGTTACATATGTCTGAATGTATATATCGTATGTATAGAGCTTAGAGAGACAGACTGGTCTCCTTCCTCGTATCTCCTCGCCGGAATGGCTCGCCGCCGGGCGACGCCATTAATGCCTTTGCCCTCCCAAATAACACCATAGAAAGCCCTCACCGTCCTCTATCCACTCCCATAAGCCTTGTCCTTCGAATCATCCCTTAGGTCCTCGAATATATCATTTTGTGTCGCCGGAACCCTACTCCGGCGAACACTAAGTATGCCAAACTGACCCATTTTTACACCATAGCTTCGTCTCAACCTCCTCTACCCTTATATAGTAGTATCTTGGCTCGAATATAGCCAGAACTACCCAAATTTTTTTTAATTTTTCTACTTTCAAAGGTTTATTGTAGTCCTTTTGATTCCTGACCGGAATATACCTAACCATGTGTGTTCCTCTGGAAAACACATGGTTCGGTATGTTACGTGTCAAGAATCTTAGAGGATTCTGTCAAAACCAGTAGTGCGAAGCCATGCGTAAAAGCAGTAAGTCTTTCGTTCTAATTTGCATAATTTTTCTTTTCCCCTGTTACTTCTCTTCTTCTAAATTCTTTCTGATTTTTGTTTATTAGTAGTCTGTTATAATTTAAACACAACAGATGTTATATTTGTTCTTGGGGTAGCTTAGTTAAAATTTCTTTTAAGTTGTTACCAGCTTTAGACTTCATAATCAATTAGTCACATAGGTTAATGTTATCAAGGAGTCACTTTGTGACTCTGAGCCTGCATGAAGGTTT
>MU711206.1:6653-17062 GCA_026770625.1 Nicotiana glauca | reverse complement strand
TTGTTTGCTTGCATTTAAAGTCA
Organism: Nicotiana glauca; assembly: GCA_026770625.1. Classification (NCBI taxonomy): domain Eukaryota; kingdom Viridiplantae; phylum Streptophyta; class Magnoliopsida; order Solanales; family Solanaceae; genus Nicotiana; species Nicotiana glauca. Next base: position 17,039 of record MU711206.1, on the reverse strand, counting down.
CAAATGTAGCATGGCTGGGAACCACACTAGTGGATCTTGAGGGGTGCCTAACACCTTCCCCTCGAGATAATTTCAAGCCCTTACCCGAACTCTGGTTTTTTTATCTTTATTTCTTTTAAAGTGTCCTAATGCACTATAATAATTAGGTGGCGACTCTCCAATCTCTCAAAACCCAATTTCCAATTCGCTCTTGAGAAAAGGGGGCGTCGACAATTCTTTCTATTTCAACAACTAACCAAAACTTTATGTCTTACTAACAGCATTCTAAAGGAAAGCAACCCATTGGAGGCAAGAAGAAAGGAAAGCAGACAAAGAGGAAGAGAACTTTACTAGATGAAGCTGATGATGAACAACCCAGATCTCCCTCTGCTGCACCAGTGCCACAAGAAGTCAATGATGAGGAAATTCATCTGTCAGCCCCTCAGCCAAGTCAGCCTAGTCAAACAAGTCAATCTAGCAACATGGTGTTCATGCCAAACATTACTGCTTTTCTAGATTTTGAATACCCATACTTTGACCCTGAGCCTGAGCCTGAGCCTAAAATAGCTATAAGGCCAAGAAGTATCTCTGAGGCAAAGACTAGGCTACAACTGAGGCAATTACAAAGTGCAGTAATTGGAACAAGGGAAATCAGATTTGTTGGTGATGCCAATGGTGTGAGCGAGCCATCAAACCTACCATTCTCACCAAAGAAGCTGCAATAGAAGGGAAAAAATGCTATTACTGGTAACCAGCTTAACAAGCAAAGATTGGCCAAGTTGAAAGCAAAGAAAGGTAATGGGAAGAAGCAGACTTAAAGACCAGCAGTTCTGGTATTCTGGACTCTATTATGCTAGTATATTTTTGGTTGTGATGTAATTATTAGCCAAGTAAACTTGTTAAACTTGTGTGGCTGTTTAGTTAGTGACATGTTCACTCGGATGTCATGTTATCACCTAATTGTGATAGTTTTTGGGGAGATAATGTGACATCCCCTTGTTTGTGGTTGAATGTAGTTTGAATGTTTAGGTTGGGAAACTTAACAACATGTAATCACTTATTTATGTAGTTTTTTGGGGTGATAATGTGACATCCCCTTATAATGAATGAAATTAGTATTTATGAATTGTTTAAGTTAATATTTATGAGTTATAGATACTGTCCAGATTTTGTTAACAGGTTGTTTTGTGAAACTGTCCAGAATTTGGACCAAAATAGTGTTGTAAAAGTATCAAAATTTTGACATAATTGGTGTAGTGAAAATGCCCTGGTTTTAGACTAAAATGTTGTCAAACTATCCAGATTTTGCCACAAAAATGCCTTTGTGAAAGTGACCACATTTTGACATAAGTGGTTTAGTTTAAATGTCCATATTTTAGACCAAAATATTGTAACACTGCCCAGATTTTCGCACAAAAAGGCCTTCATGAAACTGTCTAGCTTTTAGGTTGGGAATGGAGTTGGTAAATTGTCCATACTTTTTGACATAAATATATTCATCATCCCATAACATCAACTAATAATACACAAAATTCATCACAAAAGAACTAACAACTTCTAAGATTAAATTGACTAATATAAGCTCTAATTTAAACGGTTACAAGCTCATAACTTGGAATTACATTAACTAATTCTTGACAACTAATATATTCGAATTACATTAACTAAGATTACAAGGTCTAATATAAAAGGTTCAAAACAACATACATAACACCTTCTCATCCAATTCCAGACGACAATAAAATTGAGAACAAAACATATTCATTAGCATCATCAACAAGATTCATCAACTTTCACTTCATCATCGACGCCACAACAAATCCAACAAAAAGTACCCATGAGATCATAAGCATCATCCTCGTCTTCAAAACCTTTTCTTCCAATTTCGTAACTTTTGCAGCTTCAGCTTTGTGTAGAGCCTTCAGAGCAATTAATTCTTCTTTCAATTTATCCCTATCATCTTTAATAGCATCTCAAGATGATATTACATCTTTAGTTGTAACCAAATCATTGGAGAACGAGATTCCATCTTCCCATTCAAAATAACCACAAGAACGATTCTGTCCAAAACAAAAAAATCACAGAAGAAACTAATATCGTTATTATTACACTATAAATTAGAGCAAACAATTACTAATTTAGATCTTTTGTTACACAATCACTTACCTTAGGTTTCGGACATTTAAAAAATTGCCTTCCAGAGTTTAATGGAGTCGTTAAACTGAAGTGGTTTGCAACGATGCCACAACGACACCTAATTTGGGAAGAACAGCTTCGTTGAGACATTGAAGATGAAGGAAAAGGATTGGGGTCGTGAGCCCTAATTGTTGGTAAGAGAGGGATATATAAATGGGTGTAGTGGGTTTTTAAATTGGTGGGCCCGCTGATGTGGAAGCTGACATGGCAGCTGACTGGGATAAATTTTATGTGGTCAGCTGCCAGCGTGTATAGACGTTAGGGTTGGGGGAATTTAGTTTAAGTTCATTAATGGTATGGGAAATAATGGCCCAAATGTATAACGGGTGGCACAAGCAACCAATAGAAAATAGTACAAGGGCAATTTTGACCTTTTTCCCTATTTTAAACCACAAGTTAAAATATATATTTTTTATTTTTTATGTCGTCGTGCCTATTTCAAAGAACATCACATAAATGGAACGTTCTTTTTATTGTCTTGTTAGAATTTCAAATTTCGCATATAAGTATTTTTGATTTTTTTTTTTATGAATATCCTTGTTAGAGTTTTGACTCAGCTATTGATGCCGATATGATGTAAGAAAAGTGTTGAAGAATAATCAAAATGGTGGAATCAAAGCTACTATCAGTGGCAGACTACAACTAATAAGAGGTGTATTATTTGAAATGCAAACATACTGGGCAGGTATTTTTGATACCAAAGAAGATCATACATCTAGTGAACTCTGTTTGTAAAATTTTTCTATGGACAAGAAGTTATAGTCCTTTAAAGAGAGCTTTGATCTCCTGGGACAGAATCTGCATGTCTGCATCAGCTGGAGGTTTAAATGTTATAAACTTTAAATGGTGGAATAAAGCTGCACTATGTAAACTAATGTGGGCAGTACACTCAAAGAAGGATGCTCTCTGGATTAACTCAGTATATATAAAAAGGAAGGATTTCAATAGTATGCAGACCCCTAATCAAGCTTGCTGGTTGATAAGGAGGATATTTGATATAAGAGACTGGTACACAAACTTTGAATCCTTTACAAATATAAACAAGTTTTACAGAGGAGGAAAATTCAGTATTCAGAAGATGTACACTCTATCAAGACCTCAGTATCCAAAGGTGGAGTGGAAATCTTTACTATTGGGTACAAGTATCTCTAGGCACAACTTTATACTATGGCTAGCTCTAAATCACAGACTTAATACTGTGGATAGATTAGCAGTCTGGGGCTTACAGGTAGACCTTGGATGTATCCTATGCAAGACTGGGACAACTGAAAATATGGCTCATCTGTACTTGGAATGCAATTAATCAAGAAGCATATGGTACATTTTGCTTAATTGGATAGGAGAGAAACATCATATTGGTTCGTGGGAAGAGGAAGTCAAATGGCTGAGTGCAAGAACAAAAACAGTCGAGCCTATGGTAGTATTCTTGCATTTTTGTTTGCAGCACTAATATATCGCACTTGGATAGAAAGGAACATGCGTAGATTCCAGGGAAAGGAGACTGATGTGAAAAAGATGATCCGAGACATTGTCCTTCAATTACATATCAGAGGACAACAGAAGACAAAATGGAAGATGTACTTAGAAATAGGGTTGTTCATTCGGATCGGATATCCGAAATCCGTACCGATCCATTCAATTTTAGATTTCAGATTGGATCAGATTTCGGATTGTGTTTATTAAAATTTTGGATTTCGGATCGGATTCGGATTGGTATATTTTAATCCGATCCGAAATCCGAAATTATTGGGCAATGTATAAATACTACACTTTAATTTCGGATAGTCTCTACTTACTTTACATCTTTCTCCAAGATATTACCTTTACAATTGCTAGATTTAGCTATATTGACACCATAGTACTCTCATAATTGCATAAACATGAATTTTTCTTAATGTATTGCCTCTTTTACAAAGAAAATATACACATTAGTTTGCAACTTTGAGGCATAATACGATCCGAAATCCGATCCGATCCGATCCAAACTTTAAAATCCGATCCGATATAATTCGGATCGAATTCGGATTGCATTTTATAGAATCTGAAATCCAAAATTCGAATCTGGAATATGCTAAATCCGATCTGATCTGATCCGTGAACAACCCTACTTAGAAAGAGTGAATAACTTCCCTCTATGAAGTCTAGGCTAGTAGTGGAACTATAAAGTATGTAAATATTTTTTTTTTATACAGTTATTTTGATATCTTTTTGAGTCTAACTCTTAAGTCCAAAAGAGTTAGGGGCGATGTAAATATCATTTCTCGTTGAATAAAATTTTGATATTTAACCCAAAAAAAAATTAATCAAAATGATAATATTTCTTCTTTTCTAGATCCCCCAGAAATAATATGGGGGCGGTCCACTTGGTGAACGCAGCAAGTATTTCATCAAACACATGAAATTCAAGGATTAATGAAACATCCATGTAGTATAACCTAACGTGTGAATTGAAGAAATAATTTTTTTAGAAGTACAAACATTGGACTGTCATCATCTTATCTTCCTGTTAGTAGGAAACGAGTGAACATAAAAAAAACACCTCAGGCAGTGGCACATCATTAAGGAGACGTCTCATTCGTGACTGAAATTATTCACATTTGTTTTTCGTGGAGGTTTCACGAAATTCGCACGTGTACTTACAATATTTGACGCTATATTTTTTTTGGTCATTCCACATCTGTTCTTTGTTTATTTTTTTTGTTATTTCTGTTTCTTGCTATTTGATTGAAGTTCTTCTTTTTCTTTTCCCGCTTAAAAACAATTAACTAACTAATGCAAATGTAAAACATGCTATAGAAAAGAAAAGAATAAGATTGCAATAATATCTTGTAAATCCTAACAGAAGGCTTAGAGTTGACTGCTCCATATGTTTATACCAACCCGATGGATACATAACATATACATTAATATAACCTAGACCATAATTAATTAACATATATATTCGCTTCAAATTGTCACACGAAATTGGTAAATTACTGTGATTAACATTAGGTGATGGATTTTATTTCGATAAAAGTCGGTAAACCTGTTTATTCAACACCCACTCACATAGGTGTAGGATTCAAATGATCCCTAAATTAGGTTTTTTTCTTCTTTTTCTTCTTATTCACAACACGTATTCACAACACGTGATCTCAGCAATGATGCCCCTTGAAATTAAAGAAATCGATCCCATAGAATAATACACATCAATGATGCTGATCTCAGCAAGATTACGCAATATATAGATCTCATAAAGTGCACCTAATTAATTAGGATATATACCTAATACCTGCAAGTGGGCCTTCTTGTGTTATCCAGAATTCCAACTTTTTAGTTGCGTTCAAATGCTGATATCACCAGCAATTACGCAATGGATCTCACAAAGTTGTGGGACAAAATTCACCAAGAATGTGAACAAGATCTAAATTTTCTAGGATTCTAGTTTTAATTATTTTTCAGTTGATTTAGAAGTTTTTAATTACCCATCATTTATATAAATTGCTTTCACACGAGCTAACGGAATTTTATTTCTTTTCTTAGTAAATTACTTAAAATATTAGTACTATTAAATAACGTAGAAGAATGATGAACATATTCATAGTTGTGGCGATTGTTAGAACAGTCTTGGTTCTCTGTAATTGCAGAGTCAGGAGTAGTCAAAAATAGTCCCATATATGGGACCCATAAAAGGGATATATTCTTTCACCTTTTACTAAAGAATACTGTGCGCGACATTTAATGGCATATTGTCTATTTTTGGAGGGGTTAAAAGAATAAAAAAAATAAAAGGGAAATACAGAAGGATAGCCCTAATGTTATCTCTTCGTACACAAACTTTTCCTATCAACAGTTGTTGATGTTATATACTTCTGCAGTCATTGCCTTTTGCTTTCATTTACTATACTCTTTAAAAACATCTTCTGCTAAATATAGAAGGAATAAGATCTTGTTTATTTGCCAAATTTGTTGGAGAGGTTATATAGATAAGAGATGGAGCAACAGTGTAACAACCCAAGTTCCTCATCATTTAAAGCTGACAGAAAGACTATTGAGAAAAACAGAAGAAACCAAATGAAAGCGCTCTACTTGAAGCTCCATTCTCTTGTGCCTCCTCAGCAGCATTCTAGGGTTCTTTTCTTTCTCATTTAGTTTTTTTTTATTTTTTTATTTTTTTATTTTTCTCTTCTATTTCACGCATGTCATGATTAAGTCTTCCTTCCAAAATCCGCCTGATTTGAAACATGTTCGAGATCATATAGTCAGATCTATAGTAGAATCTTGCTCATTATCATTGTTACACGTTTTGCAAAATTATTTTATTTGGGCTTAATAATTGCAGGAAGTTTTGTCACTGCCAGATCAACTGGAAGAGGCAATCAACTACATAAAAAGACTGCAGATAGATTTGGAGAGAATGAGACAGAAAAAAGATAGCTTAAAAAGAGGTGAAAATTCAAGTTCTAATTCAACCAGTGACAGAATGACAGGGTTGTCCTTGCCACATATAGAAATCCATAGTGTGGATTTAGCTCTACAGGTGGTTCTAACTACTGGTTTGGATTATCAGTTCATCTTCACTGATGTTATCCGTCTGCTTCATGAAGAAAGCGTACAAGTTATAAATGCCAGTTATACTCTCATTGGTGACACCATCGTCCATTCCATTCATTCTAAGGTTTTTCATTTGTTTCTTTCCTCTATATATTTATGTCTAAATGAAGGGGTGTGGTTATTTAATTGTGTGATCTAATATATGACAGAGATGTGTTTCATTGCTTCATTGTAGATGGGAGAGTGTGCACCAGATCAATACGGAGCTGCAAGAATCTCAGAGAGGTTAAAGAAGTTTGTGGGAGGGTGCTAGCTAGCTTAATGCCAACTAATGTTTCCTTCTCATTGAGTAGCTTGCTTCTTTTTAGACATTTAATATCCAAAACTCATTGGCTCGATTGATTAGTTCAGATGTACTCATGCCAAGTACAGTCAGATGATCTCTCTATAACAACATCTCTATATAATAGCCATTTACTATAAACCGAGTTTTTCTCGAAATCGAATATTATATTGTGTTATAATATATGTCCTCTATAACAACACTTCACTATAGCAGCCAAAAACTTTTGGAACAAACGAGACTGTTACAGAGAAGTTTGACGGTAGTCCCATTTAAAACACTCCCTACCAAAAGGTTTTCATTTTCATAACTTGAATCTGATACCACTAGTAGTTAAGGATGAACGGGTTTTAACTATTCCACTACACCCTATGTTTGTGATTGAGTAGCTTGCTTTCTTCGCTCTGAATGTAATATATAGTTCAAGAATTTGTATCCAATAATTAATGATCAAACGTCTTGTCTGTTAGCAACTTATGTGTTGTCAAAAACATGCTTTTGCCTTTGATTCACTTCCTTTGCTAGGAAAATCCTTGTAACACAATTTCTTCTTGAAAATTTAATTCCTATTCTCATTAATGGCTTTAACCAGAATATCTGTATTAATATAATGCTACAGCCTTGAGCTAGAGCTTTCAGCCAAGTTGAATCCTTACATAAAAACTGAGATAATAAGGCTGAGTGAAGAGCCACCAATTTTGAGATCTTCATATATATAAAAAGGGTGAGGCTGTTCCCCCTTCAGATAGGACTTGGAGGTTCTGGTCCCATTTTCCTCTCTCCTTTTGTTCTTATGTATAAGATTTCCCGTCCAGATATCTGATTTTACTGTGCCAGTAAAAAAAAAAAATAGACCCAGTAAATCTTGTTGAAGTTGCTCTTGATATATGGAGTGTATGCTTTACCGGGCAGTCACCAAGCTAATACTCACTCCGTTTCAATCCTTTCCAATTTATGTGAACCTATTTGACTGGGCTCGAAGGAAAAAATAAAGATTTTTGGAATTTTTGGTCCAAAACAAGTCAAAAAGCGGCCTAGAGTATTTGTATTGTTATAAAAGTTTCTCGTTAAGGGTAGAATTGTAAGTTTAAGCTAAATTGTTAACAAATTTAGAAAGAGTTCATTCTTTTTGGAATGGATAGGTTCACATAAACTGAAATAGAGGGAGTAGCATGTTTGGCCAATCTTCTCCAATCCTAGAAGCACTTTTTTTTTTAAAAAAATATTTTTTTTCAAAGTTGAAGTGTTTGTCTAAGGTTTTGGAAAAAGAAAAATACTTTTGCGGAGAAGCAGAAACAGTTTTAGAGAAGCAGAAAGAAGTAATTTTTCTCTAAAAGCACTTTTGAAAAAAATACACTTAGAAGTAATTTTTAAAAGCGTGGTCAAACATTAATTGCTGCTTAGAAATGCTTTTCGAATTAATTAGTCAAACACAAATTGTTTCTTACCAAAAATATATTTGAGAAAAGCATTTAAGAGTAAAATTACTTTTCAAAATAAGTTAATTTTTGCAACTCGGCCAAACAGACTATAAGTCTTAATAATGGCTCTTAAATGACAACTATATAATGATAGAGTCAGCTCTAACAAGGTAACGGACCTTTTGGCCAAGTACAGAGCAAGGATGCGGCTTTTTGATAGGATGTACTTTCCTCCTCTATTTGTACACATGATCTATGTTGTTATAGTAGACATACTAGGAACTACTTTTAATTGAAATATTTCGGATAGTACCAGTAAGGAATTAATGGAAGTAATGTTAAAGAATAATACCTGATCTGCAGTTCATGACCTTGTACTCTTTGATGGAGTATTAGTTATTAATATAAGAATCTTTTATCTAACAAAAAGAAAGCTCTAATTTTCAAGTATGAGATTGCTCCTTGGTATTGATCTGGGTTAATTTCGCTGTGGGATGGATGTGCTCATAAACTCGTCAGTATTAAGGAGGATTTGTGACTGATAACCAACGGCGGAGCCACATGCACTCCAGGGTTGTCAACCGACACCCCTTCGTCCGAAAATTATACTGTTTAGCTTGGTAATTTTAAAAAAAAAGTATATATACTATATAATGACACTTCTTTGACATCTTGGTGAGTTTATTTTTTTATATTTTGATTACGCTTAATGAAAATTCTGGCTCAGCCACGGCTGATAACATGTCAACACACACGTAGCACATTAAGTTCTTGGTAAGCAAGATCTTATCGCAACATATGCAGTTAGTCCAAGCTAACGATCGATCCTTTCTTTGCAGAAACAAAAACATGAGCAAAGTTGGCTCCATTTAAATGAATTCTTCACTATGTATCTAACTATATATATATATATATATATATATATACACATCCATTTTAATATTAAGAGTAATTTATATACTCTAGCTCTCAGTGTAATAAAATGTTCATTATATATTAGTCTATTGTAACAGGTAATCTATTTTATTTTTTAAATTATTAATTCAACGTATAATAATTTGTTTATTATTTTTAGGTATAGGGTTATTGTATAGAAGTTGGACTTGCTAAGTTTATTGTTGGTCATTCTCATTATAATCCATTGTAGTTTGTTGGTAAAAAAATACAGAGTTTTACCGACAACTTCATTGCGTTTGATATAAGTGAAGGTTAATGAATAAAGTAAATTATTCCATGCTGAATATTTTCCAAGAAGATGGAATTTTCCTGGCGATGGAAAAGGGTGAAAAGAAATTTGGATGAAAGTGAAACATCCATAGTTTTGGGAGAATATTGTGGTTAGGATAAGAACACGCTGCGGGTAGATAAAAAAAGTAAATAAAGATAAACAGTAGGAGACTTGAGATGGCAGCTTGTTTGTCCTTCTGCCAGTCTTTGTCGTACGACTTTTTTCCACCCAAATTTGAAGTAATTTTTTATGCTTTACATTAATCTGTCCTTTTCTTTTATTGTAATATTCTTTTTCTTTTGAAACACTAAGATCATCTTCAATCTTTTGCCAATTTTTACCCTAAGGGTGTGTTTGGTACGAAGGAAAATATTTTCTGGAAAATATTTTTTAATTTTCTCATGTTTGGTTGGCTTAAATATTTTGGAAAATATTTTTCTTATTAATTCATTTTCCTCCAATTATAGGAAAATATTTTCCTTATCAAAAGAAGGGAAAACATTTTCCAAAGCTACTTCTCAACCTTCCTCACCCTCACCAACTGACCCCACCCTCTCTCCAAAAAATATTTTTTTTTTAAATTTCAGTTTTTCCGTTACCATCCACCCTACTACCCCTCCATCACCCCCTCCCCCCCCTGCAAAAAAAAAATATTTTTTTACCTTAATTTTTTTTTTTTACAATTT
>MU711205.1:85163-108508 GCA_026770625.1 Nicotiana glauca | reverse complement strand
CAGTAAGTTTAGAGTTGGAATAGGTTGGTCTTTCAATCTGGAAAATCTCAATAGGTTGAGAGCTAAACACTGAAAGAGTGAGGTCTCCTTTACTACTGAAAATCAGAATCAGATTGTTACTATTTAATTGAGGTTCTGAGCGTCTTTATTGGAGAGTCTGAAGAACCGAAATCAGAAAATCTATTGTCCTGTCTCATTTCTGAATACATTCTGTTTCTGTTTGTGGTGATGTTGGTATTTTGGTATCACTCCTTGGTTTCTGGTATATTTGTGTCGCTGTTTGGTGTTTTTCTGAAAATTGTAAACTGGTTTTCTGAGTGTGCTGGACCTCTGTTGTTGTTGTTGTATATTGCTACTCTGCTGATCTTCCTCTTCTTTGGTTTCCTATACAAGGTACACAACTGAATACACTAGCTATTGTAAGCTGAAAATATGGAAGCGTGAATGCATATAAAAATGGAAGTGGAAGTTTTAATTTAGCTTTTACTTTTCTTTTCACTGATCGTATTGAGTTCATCTTATACATTATTGTTATGTAGATTTCTGCCTGTAAAATGTATAACTAAACAGTCTTCCATAGTAGTTTAGTTTTTTGTGAATTTTCCATGTATGCTCTTAGTTAAAAGAAGGATGGTGTCGTAACAAATAGCACTCTGTTTATTTCAGTTTGGATGTTAGGTAGTATATTTCAAATACATTTCCAACATAATCAGGCCCAGTAGACTGCTTTGAATTACTGAACATCTAAGTACCATTCAATTGTTGCCTTTCTAAAACTTGCCACAACATGTTTAATTAAAATACCATTACTTTACACTTTCTGCATTGCAAATTCGGAATGTGTGGGATAACTTAACTAGGCCTCAACATTGAAATAAGATGGCCTAGGTCTCTTTTAATGCTGCATGTGTTGGACCTGGGCCCTTGGTTGGCAAACAGACTGCCCATATGTACGTTTATATTCCGATTTAACAAACTATGTTCGGAATCCGACTATAACAATTCTTAAGCATGTAAATTAATTAGGATCTTTTTCTTCTTTCATTTTTAGAGACGAACTTAATAGAAAAAATATAGTCACTTTAGGATGATTTTTTTTAAAAATAAACGAGATGAGCCTCGCCAAATAGAACGCACAAACTGCGGGGCCCTCATAAATGTATATATTTTAATACTTAGATTTCGGGACGAGCTGTTTAGTGAATTGCACGGCCTTACCCAAAATAATAACGCGTTAGACTCTTTAGGCGCGTATTTTAATGACATTACCTCCCTAAACTCGGGTGTACATTTATGTGACCCAAATCCAAATCTCAACGATGTCGAAATGTGTCGATAATCACGGGTACATTGATTGTGACGTGGTTCGAGATGCATTTCCATGACGTTATAATTCTTTTTTTTAAATAATGGATGAGACGGGCCTCGCCAAACAAAACACATAAGTTGTGGGGCCCTCTATACGTGTTTGTAAAGTTACTTAGACTTCGGGATGAGCCGTTTAGCAAAATTTCACGGCCTTACCCAAAATAACGATACGCTAGTCGCTTTAGGCGCGCCCTTTAATAAATTACTTTCTTAAACTTGGGTGCACATTTATGTGACCCAAATCCAAATCTCAATAGAGTCAAAATGTGTCGATAACCACGGGTACATTGATGTGATGCGGTTCGAGATATGTTTTCACAACGTTACAATTCTTTATTAAAATAATAATAATAGTAATATTAAAAGCGGTTAAAGGTTAAAATTTGCACATAAGTTAAAGCATGTTAGAAATTAGATAATTAAGCCAAAAATGATAGTTGAGCGACCGTGCTAGAACCACGAAACTCAGGAATGCCTAATACCTTCTCCCGGATTAACAGAATTCCTTATCTGGATTTCTGGTTCGCGGACTGTAATAGAGTCAATTTTTTCCTCGACTCGGGATTCAAATCGGTGACTTGGGACATCATAAATCTCCCAAGTGGCGACTCTGAATCTCTTAATAAACGAACCACGTTTTGATTGTCCTTTAATTGGAAAAACTCCCTTTACCACGCCCTTCGCGGGGTGCGGTAGCGCCAAAAGGAGGTGTGACAATGTTTATTCTATAATTATGCCCCATATTGCTAGTCTCTCTTTAGTTGCTAGCCTTTGCTGAATTCCTAACCTTGGGATAAATATCCATTTGGGTTGTCCGTGATTAATGCATACTAACTTCCTCCATGTCATTTTTTCGAGTTCTCCTTGTAAGGCATTGTATGGTTGTTTGACAGAGCATTTCACCATCTTCTGAACATCATCTTCAAAGAGCCCTACACTTGCAAAGTAGTCCTTTGCTTTGAAGATCTTTTGTATTGCCCATGATGTACTCTTTGGTTCTGTACTCCAGATTGTGCTACCCTTTATGTAGTAAGTATGCACCCACTGTAACCATAGCTTCTCCTTCCTAGTGCAGATACTCCACAACAGTTTGCAGATGGCAGCTTTGTTCTACAGCTCTACATTAGTGAAGTTCAGACCCCAGCAACCTTTGGTGAACATAATTTCTCCCAGGCTATTAAAGCCTTCTTTGTTGGTTCAGCATTTCATGTCCACAGAAACCTCATACATATAGATTCTATGAACTGGATGATTTCCTTAGGCAATATAAAAATCTGGGCCCAAAAGGTTTGAATAGCAAATAGGATACTTTTGACTAGTACTGCTCTTCCTGCATATGACAGGAATTTTGTCGTCCAACTTTGAATCATCTTTAGCATCCTCTTTATTACGGGTTCACATTATATAGCAGACAACTTCTTAGTACTCAAAGGGACCCCCAAATATCTAAAAGATAGCTCACCCTTTGTATAGCCTAACATTTCCATAATTTGTTTTTGCAGCATGTTTTTCACCCCACGAAAATAAATTCAGCTCTTATTTGGATTGGCAATCAAACCTGATGTTGCTGAAAATAGATGGAAATGCTTGTGCAGAATCTGTACAGACTGAACATCTCCTCTACAAAACAAGAGTAAGTCATCTGCAAATCCCAGCTGGACTAGGTTGAATCTGGCACACCTTGGGTGGAATCTAAATTACTTATTATCTTTCAGTGTCATCAATGATCTACTTATGTACTCCATTGCCAGAACAAATAAGAAAGCGGAGAGTGGATATCCTTGCCTTAAACATTTCCTTGCCTCGAATAGTACATATGGTTTACCATTGATAAGTACTGAGCAGGATACAGTTCTGATGCAAGCCATTATCCACTTCACAAATATTGCAGGAAAGTTCAGTAGTCTTTGCATTTGCTCAATATACACCCATTCCATAGAGTCATATGCCTTTTGCGTGTTTATTTTAAGCATACATCTAGGAGATATATTCTTCCTTCCATATCCTTTGACCAGTTCATGGCTCATAAGTATGTTATCTGTAATCAATCTCCTAGGTACAAAGACAGCTTGACAATTGTCTATCAATTCTTCCATCACCCCTTGCATTCTTGTTGTAATCACCTTTAAAATGATCTTATATAGAACTGTACAACATGAAATTGGTCTGAAGTCCGTTATATTTGTTGGATTCTGAATCTTTGGTATCAAGGTGATTGTTGTGCACTTGATAGCTTTGCAAATATCTGCACTTTCAAAGAATTCTTGAACTGCTGCAGTGACTTCCTCTCCTAGTATGTGTCATGTCTTCTTTAAAAAAATAGGAATTGTACCCATCACACCTTGGTGCCTTGTTGTCATCAATGTTCATTATAGCTTGTTTCACTTTTTCGTTAGTAATTGGTCTTATTAACTGTAATTGTTGCCTCCTATTTAGTATATGACCATTCTGCATAATCTCTAGGTTAACAACTGGAAATTGTGCTACTGCAGTACCAAGTAGGCCCCTATATAAGCATAGGATTTCTTCCTCCACTTCAGCTGGATTCTGTAGTATTTGCACAGTACTAGTGACTATTCTGCCAATGTTATTCCTTACTTGCCTATTTTTCATGCAAGCATGGTATTATGCTGGTGGAGTCCCCAAGTTTAATCCATTGTATCCTAGACTTTTGTTTCAATATGCTTTCCTCAACCATCAACCATTTCTCCAATTCTAGTTTTGTAGCTTTTTCAAGGGCTATTTTCTCATCATCTTGGCCTAGGATGTTCATTTGATTTTGTACACTCTCTAATCTCCCCCTTGATGCTTGTATCTTGTTCTCTATTCCACTGAATTCTTTCTTATTCATTTGCTTCAGAGACCCTTTCAAATTTTTAAGTTTGTTCCACACAGATAGCACTGTAGATCTGCCCTCTTTGTTTCTCCAGAAATGTTGTACTGTCCCCTCAAATGCACTCAAACTTGCCAAGCAGTTGAGAAATTTGAAGGGTCTCATGCCTGCTTGGTTATTGGTATCAAAGCTCACACTTAAAGGGCAGTGATCTGAAAATCCCGGGTTCATAGTTATCCCCTCCATATGAGGCTATTGTTGTATCCATTCTGCATTAACCAGTATTCTATAAATCCTACTATGGACATGGTTATTAGTCCATGTATATTTTCTTCCCAGAGTTTTCAACTCATATAGTTCTTCATCCAATAAGAACTGCTTGAAGTCCCTTATCTCAACCTCTTGCACATGGTTACCATTAATCTTATCTTCACTAGTTAGAACAGTATTGAAATCATCTATTATGAGACAAGGATTATTTATATTGTGCACTGACCTCAACTACTCATCCCATTAGTTCTTCCTATCTTGAATTGTATGCTTACCATAGACTGCATAGTGATTGAAACTGGTGTTATGCTGCACCATAGTTACCATCCCCAATATAAACTGCTCATGAGTTCTTAGCAGTACATAGTCCACCTGAGTTGGATCCCATGCTATCCATATTTTGCTTCCAGGAGCTTCATTATAATTGTCCACCCATTTCCAATTGTTTAGGGCCTTCCTTATTACAGAATCAGCACTGCTTCTCTTCACTCTATGTTCTATTGTAGCTATCAACACCACTTTGTTTGTTCTGCAGAATTTTTTTAGTTCTTTTTGTTTATAAACTTTATTCAAACCCCTCACATTCCATGCTATAATGTTCATCATGATATGGCTATTTGTTGTGAAATTCCTTCCCTAGCCTTCTTGTTATGTTGCTCCCTCACTCCTTAGGCTTCAGATAATTGAACTATCTTCTGAGTTGTGTCAACTAGTGCTTTGAAGGCATTACCAATGTCCACTTCATTCTCCCTTGTCACTTCTGCATTCTTCTTTATAGCAGATTTTCCTGGAGCAACTTGCCATTGTGGCTCAGCTTCTGAAATACTTTGCTGGAAAGTTGGTGCTTCCTCTAGCTGGTCAATGAATCTTCCTTGGGCATCAATTTTGTCAGCTATAGGCTCAGGTATTCTGACTTTTTTCCACTCCTGTTTCCGCATTACTTCCATATTCTTTTTCTCATTATTACTAAAAAAAAAATTGTAATTTTGACTACTTTACCCTATTTATGTTTTGGTATTTAATCTTTCTTCATTGATATTTGAACAATTTGTAGTCTTGAAGGATAATTATTACTAAGGGTAAAAAAGAAAAAAGATAATTAATTTTGTCTTGAACTTCTAAAATGATAAATAATTTGAGACAACTATGTTTATTAACCATGAATATTAGCATGAGCGGAGAGAGTACAATATAATAACTTGTAGTTTACCGGTTAAAATGTTGACCTTAAAAATGTAGTACCAAATTTCTGAAAAAGTTACTATAGACATGGTGCTCACAGGTGCACTATTTTAGTTCATGCAATCTCTGCTTTCTAGCATTTATTTTCTTATCCAGTCTCAACATTGAAGCATAATGTTGCAATTTTAAGTGGCTTGTAGAAAGTAATCTATGATCACTGATATTGTCTTTGTAGAACTACTTTTATGGTAGTTGCAATTAGCAGTGTGCCGAAACTTTTAGAAATTAGTTATACTTTTATTAATCTTTACTCCACAGGTCCAACAACTTAACAAGGTTGTGGCTTAGGGGTTGCTCAGGAGGATGGGGCATCGCTATCTATTTGGGTCTGATGAAAGTGGCTTTAAGATTGTGTCACTTGGAGGAGCTAAGTCTCTAAGACTGTTTTATCACACCTGCCTGCATTGAGGCTCTAGGTGTGCACTGCCCGAGGTTGATGTCATTCTCGTTGTGTCACTTTGATGTTGTAGACTTCGAGACCGAGGAAGAGAAAAACGAGGATGCTCTTGTTATTGCAGCCCACTTGCCTTCACTGCGGTGAAAATAGCATAGACTAGCTAGTTTTCGAACTCGTAATCGAAATATAGCCAGCATTTGTAAAGTCATTGACTCATTGAAAAATAGCTATTATTTTGCTGTAATACAAAAATTTCCAACATAATATACTGGAGATTGGTGTACTTGTGTATGAATTTCTAGCATATTATGTTGGAACTCCAACACATGGAAAGTTCCAGCATAATATACTGGAGACATGGGTGGCTCTAGGGTAAAGCCACTAAAGCTTTTGCTTTAGACCCCTAAGAGTCAAAAGCCCCAAAAAAAAATTTCTATTAGTTATAATTATTTATATTAGTAAGATTTTTTAAAATTAACAAAATATTAACATTTTGTTTCAATACACTACATTGGTTCTAGTTATCAAATATTTTATTACTTGATGTGAATATTTGCATAATTTAACTCAAATTTTAAAATATTAGACAATGTTATATTGTAAAATACTCAAAAGAAAACTTAAAACCTTGAAAGAAAAATTGTTAAGACCATACAATTTTTTCTTGGTTATCTAAATTAATCATGTCTATTTGTCCAACCGTTGTCATATTACTAATGTTATTCTTCACATATCCTAAGTTTTTGCTTTAGGCCTCCGATTTCATTAAGCCGCCCCTGACTGGAGATTGAAGCACATGTGTATGAACTTCCAGCATATTTCATGAAAAGTGAAAAATGTGGCTGTTTTTCAATTACCAATCGTAAATCTTGCTATTTTTGAATTTCACCCCTCTCCTGGGCTTGAGGCGATTCTTGAGGGTTGTCCTAACCTCAAGTCCCTCGACTTGCGCAGATGCCTTGGCAATGACTTTCGGGGACCTATCGGAGATAGGCGTAGGCAGATAGTTCATTTCAGGCACCTCACTGACTATATGATTGACTTTCTGTTTCTAGTTTAGACTTTCTTAGAGTCTTCATATGGAAAAGGGATAAAGAATTAGAGTAGTTCTATTTTGTTTTGTTTTCTCTTTTTTAAAATTTGCAAGTTTGGAACAGCATACTACCAAACAATTTCAAATAGATCATTTGAGCTAAACGTTACACGTTCAAAGGTGGTAAATTTTTGAAAAACAATTTCAAATAGGATGTAAAATTTTGATATAAGGGTGCAGGGTTTTCCATGTTGAAGTAGAAGGATCCTTTTTTATCGTCATGTTGAAGTAAATGGATATAATAGTTAAATATTATAGTTTTAGGAGATGTTGAAGTAAATGGATATAATAGTTAAATATTATAGTTTTAGGAGAGTGCTTGCGCAATTTCAACAAAGTTCGGGGACCTACAGACAGCATTTTGTTCTGTTGAAAAGGTCTCTTCATACAACGTATAAGGGAGATAAATACAACCCGAGTAACAGGTACCTAATTGCATAGTCAAAGTACACCCCATTTTCATATCAGTTAAACCTACCATTATTTTTGGCACTTAAAATGCCAAAGAGGAGAGAGAGAGAGAGAGAGGCAATAGCTTTATCTGAACGCTCAAATTGCAAAGCCGATCAGCATCCTGTTTGTCATAAAAGTTCCTATAGAATTCAACACACAGGAGGGCAATGAGTTCTTGAAAGTATACTTCCCTTTGGGTCTGCAGACTAATACATTACAATCTTGAAACAGATAAAGAGAGTGAGTACAAATGGAGTTAACAATGAGAGCATTAAAAGTGAAATTACTGTACAGGCTTCTGTACATGAAAAACTATTTGACGCAAAGAGAAAGAACAATCGAATTCACTAATCCCTCGGAAATAAACTCCTGTGTAGCTAATTACTCAGGCCTGCATCACCACGACCTTGTGAATAGTTCTTCAAATGGTTGATGGTTAAGCCTCAAAGCCCTATATTTTATTCATCATCCAGTTCCACAATCTGTGCCCGCCTCTCAGCTGCCTTCTTCCGCACAAAGAATCCCCATCTCATTGCAGCCTTAATTTTCAGCCAACCAACGACAGCTTTTCCAGAACGTTTGGGGTCCTCATCATAACCAAAAGTAGGAGATGGTGAAGGCATGAAAGATGGGAAACCATATCCGTCTTCAGACACATTGACAGAGCCATGGCCGCCTCCCATGCTGAAGAGTCTCAGCAAGTGTTGCATATCATCATTCTCAAGAATTTCGTGGCTTCTCATTCGAATTTCCTCCTCAGACAAGAACTCATCAACTCCCTTGTCCCTGTTGTGTGACCAGTCCTCGAAAGGATTAAGATTGGTTTGTGGGAGAGATGAGGTCATTGTCTGGAATGAAGCTGATTGCGGAGGACCAAGAGCCAGGCCAACATTGTTGTCGTAGCTCGTACTTTGGAGCTGATGAGTGTTGGTTATTTGCTGCGGAGGAGCAAATGGAGTGCTCTCGAACTGTGAGCGGGAACTAGAATTCATCATCTGATTTTGGTTAGGCATTCTAGCAACTATGCTGTCATTATAACCTGAACCTGTTAACACCAAATCAAATGTTTATGACATTGATGAGATCTCCTAGAGTTATAGAAACAAACTACAGACATGATAGGAAAAAGTGTGCGTTGTCCTTATATAGCCACACAAACATACTCTAAGCACAAAGCTAAGAGCAGTCTAGGCTTTTTTTTCCTTTTTTTTTTTTGAGAAAGGTAACAAAAAGAACAATCTAGCTTTAAACTAAAAGTTACATTATTTATATTGACTGCACAAGCTTAAACTTTTCTAATGTGAAAACAATGCACCATATTTCTGAGATTCTCCACAAAGCTGTATTTGAAGTGCAACATCTACACTATGAAAGGCAATATTGATTCAAACTCTACAATTCTCGGCAGTGAAGATGGTCAAGTATGTACTCCGGAGATGAGATTTCATGTCAAAGATATATTCATAACATTTCTTCCAAGCTCTCCCAATCGACCACTAAAATGGATCAAGATTCAAAGTACAGCTAGGCATACCATCAATGACTCATAGACTAGAATAAACTAAGCCAAATCTATTCAACAAACAAAAGTATTTGAAAGCGAACCGGGGGGGCACTCTCCCAGACTACCACCAAGAAAAATATAAAATCCTTAAAGATAAACGTTTTACCTCCAATTAGCAAGTTGGGATCCATACAAGATTGCTCAGATTGGGCGGAAACAGGAAGTCGTGGTTGTGGAAGCTGATTAACCATGTTGTTGGGGTAATCCACTGGCCCAACAGGAAGCTCATTCCTCGAAGAGACTGCTTTCTGATTTTGCTTAATGTTCAAAAATGACTTGCCATCATATTCAACAACTTGATTCCAATTATCATATGCCTTCTTGACCAATGAATCGACATATACCTGCATGTTTTAACTCCATAAGAGGTGGCATGTTCTTTATCAAAACGTAAGCACCACAACTGCATAGAATATTGGACCACAATCCTAGAATTTGAAAAATTCAGCTGAATGCACAGCCTGATACCTCAGTGTTAACACGGTACATTACAAATGCAGTAATAACAACCCAAATAGAACTAAAGAAAGAAAGGAGGGAAAATCAGGTCATATATACAAAAGAGAATAACTGAAAAAACAACCTTCTGGCTGTCTGAAAGTGAATCTGCCGAATAGTATTGTTCACCAGCTATAAGGCCATTCAGCTCATAAATATTGTTGAAAACAACACCCACATTTCTTGAATCATCAGAATAATAGACATAAAGCTTCCCACTTAACACACAAGTCTTTGCATGCTCTATTAGAGCATCCCACATTTTATTTGACATACCGCTTCCAAGGATCTGCCAAAAGTACAAGTAATTGAGAAGACAAAGGGCAACGTAATAAGTTAAAAATATTTTCGTTCTTTTCACTTTTCTTTTTATATCCCACTAAAGACACTACTCACATTCCGTAGTTTCTGCGGGTCTCTAACCACAAGCCTAAGGAAGTCTTCAACAGTAAATATCCCAGCCTTATTTAACCTCTTGTGGAAAGAACCATCCTTGCCAATCTTCTCTAATCTCCAGACATCGTCATTTAGAGCTGGTGGATAATGTTTCTTGTACACTATATGGGAGAGTAAGAAATCCAGAAATAGTCAATAACTGTTTTAGAATAAATAAAAGCAACAACAAAATGTTTTGGACTAAGCAACCTACATTCTCCACGGTGATCTTTAACACTGAAAGCCTCGGTCTTTGCTTCTCGTATGCGTACGCCTTCACAATATCCAGAAGCAACTTTCATGCCAAGTCTGAATTTCCTGCTCCTTATCCAACTTGAATTATCTGTAAATGTGAGATCCCCAAGAGTTCCAACACCTTCCTTGAGTGTAACTTGCAACTCACCAGTTAAAAGAGGTCTCTTTCCTTCACGCTCTTTAACAACATGACTGTCAAATTCTTCTTGCGTCCATCCTTCATCATCTTCAGTGTTGAAATCACCTTCTAGCACAACAACATCCAGCTTTATACATGATTCAGCTCCAGTAGTCACAAGATGGCCAGTATCTGCATCAATCAACACAACATGGATAGCAGCACCGTGCTCCCCTTCTACTTTGCCTCCAGTGAACAGAGGCAAAGATAGCCTAGACCTGAACTGAAGCTGCAAGTTTCTTCCATCAGGCCCTTCAATTCTTTTAGGAGATGACCTGAAACCTGAAGATTTTAGGATTGCATCTACTAACAACTAGATTGCATATTCAGTTATACATACATAAATTAAATACTATACATCTTTTTCTTTTCTTTTGACAAGGTAAAGTTAAAGTAGTAACATCTATTTTGATTGCTTATGGCCACATATTGTTAAAAAATCTTAAAATGAACTTGATATGCTTAATATTTCCCAATAAACCTCAATCACATATAGTACAAAGGGGTTCAGTGGAATAGTCTAGCTGGGTGCAAGTTGTCTTGGACACCCCGTTATTTTTAAAAAAAAAAAAAAAAAGGAGGAGGAGGATGTATCATGTGTGTATATGTTACTGTAGTACAGTAGGAATATTCTTCTTTAAATTAGATCACAAGCATCACTCAATGTTCAGCATCTACTGCATCTGTGTCTATGTATTCAAAGAAAGTACAAAGTGATGGCCAAAGAGTGAACTAACTTATTTAGGAATTTTTAATTCAGATGAGTCAATCAGGTACATCCACAAAATACTTCTTTTGATCTTTTTTTAACTGTTTTGACAAAATTAACTTGAACTCAATGTTATCAAAGGCGAAAAGCGCAAAAAAGCTCTAAGGTCCGCTGAGGCTTTAAGCGCAAAGCGCAAATAAAGCGTGAGCTTTAATAGAAAAAGGCGCAACTAGAGAAAAAGTAAAAAGATGTGTATGTAATCCAAGGCTAATAATTAAAAACATGAATAACAACTATATGGACAAAGAAATTGAAAAAAATTTACGAGAAAGTGAAATATCAATTGTTTAATGTCGCCTTTTCAGGATTACGCTCCTTGGAAGGAAAAGTATGCCTTAGAGCCTTGATGCAACACTAAAGCGCACACAAAGCGAGGCGAAGCGCTCAACATGATTCGAGCCTCGCTTCACAGCTTAAGCGCGCCTTTGACAACACTGCTTGAACTACAGACATACTGTTCAATATAACCACAAGGTCCACGTGTACTTCATCCCTCTCACCTAGAAGCACTTTTTTACAGAATAGCCAAATAGACACATGTACTTGCACGAGATTCTGTTCCCAGCCCCCAACTTCACGGGGTTTCATTTAGGCACCTATGCGTGTTCAAAAGTAGCATTTTAAACCTCTGACCATTGACTAAGCTTATGTGGATTTTAAATGGCAGAGTTCGAGAAACTGTGTGAGATCACGTGTCTAAAGAGAGTGAATGCAGTGGTTTTGATTTTAAAAAAATATGAAAATTCAGGAAAAAATAAAATTGAAAAAAGAGAGAACAAAGTTAAAAACAAAATTTCCCCTCCCCCTTCTCCCCTCATAATTCTTTGTTCTGTCTTCCCTGCCCTTCTTCCCATGGGTGAACCACCATTTTCATCCAAAAACACTCACGCCAATACACTGCTATTTTTCA
Source organism: Nicotiana glauca (assembly GCA_026770625.1). Taxonomy (NCBI): domain Eukaryota; kingdom Viridiplantae; phylum Streptophyta; class Magnoliopsida; order Solanales; family Solanaceae; genus Nicotiana; species Nicotiana glauca. Next base: position 96,243 of record MU711205.1, on the reverse strand, counting down.
GTCACCGCCATCACAAAACACCAGCAGACCTACTCTTCTTTTCCCAAATTAAGGAACTAGCAACATCAGTACCAGCAGATCAACTCTTCTTCTTCCCTAAATTCAAGAACTAGCAACACCACTCAAATGGTACACCACCTAAAGAATATTTGGTTCAAAGAATCACATATTTCATCCGGCTTATCTAAAAAATGGGGTTATCAATGATGGCAAAACCACTTCTTCAACTGTCAACAATGAATCAGAGATTACGCCACCTTTGAATCTCAGTAACAAACTTTACCCTGCTCTCCCTAATAGAAGAAAAGTCATTACTAGTATAGATGTTCTCTCTTACCCCCTGTAACGCTCTCACTACTTTGCTAATTTACTCTTTCTAGAAAAGGGATTGCTTACAGATAATGTAACTTGTGGTACTAAATTTTTCCACATTGGATAGAAATTGGTTTTAATCCTTCACATCAACAAAACCAACTCACCAACCTCACCAAAATTTCACTGTTTCTTTGTTGATTTCTAATCCATCAACTAGTCTTTTTCACAACCCATAAATGATGCCTCTGTGAATCAGGTTCAAAGATCTAAAAACATTTGGATTCAAGAAGTTGCTAGAGGTGGGTGGTGGCGGGTGGGAGAGAAGAAATGGGAATAGTTGAGAGGGAGGAGGAGGAAGACGAAAGAAAATGGGAGTAGTACTCGGAATTTTTAAAGAAAATAGCTTTTGCAAAATATAAATGATGATGTGGCATATTTTTATCTGATGTGGATAGCGATGGAGGAAAACGTAGCATCAAAGGTTTAAAACACTAGTTTTGAACACGTACCAGTGCCTAAATGAAACCGTGAAGTTGAGGGGCTGGAAACACGATCTAGAGCAATTACATGTGTCTATTTGGCTATTCTGCCTTCTCAAATAAAAAGGTAGAGTCCTCTCACCTAGAAGCATAATAATGCAAAAACTTTTCCAAATAGTATGCATAAGAAAACCGTGACTGACTTAGATGCAAAATGACACAGTTGAGAGCCTAACCTTCCAGCAACTCTGGCAGGTCCTAATTTAGCCAATGCTCGTTCCACCTCTTCACTAACCTGTTCAATTTAAACGGTGAAAATCCAATAAGAAGCCTAGACTTCAAATAACTGATATCATAAGAGATAATTCTCACCACACAGTGGAAAATTGATGATGTATATTTGTACATGTTTTTATATAATTATATGACACAAGGGTCATTCATCTTCTGACCCGCTAACAGCATATAGCAAAATCAACTATGCCTTTGATCCTTGTATAGAGAAGGGTGCAGAAAGTAATAATACAAAAGGTTTAATTTAAAGAACAAAGTTAGCTTTCCCAGTTGAAGGAAGATAACTCTTATCAGAACAAATATCTACCACCAGGCAAGATGAATTTCCACGTTCTAGTTCCACATAAAAAGAAAAAATGCAAAACATTAGGATGTAATAAAGGAGCAATTTTTTCTAGCAGGATCAACCAATTGAAGATTATGAAAGGAATTACTTCCCCAACATTAAACATATTTCAGAAGAGAGAGAGAGAGAGAGAGAGAGAGAGAGAGAGAGAGAGAGAGAGATGACAGGCAAAAAACAAATCCTAATGCTAAGTATCTTACAACTCTCCGAAGAATCGGTTCCAACGATGAGCAGAGCCTTTGAAGACTATCCACCTTGAGAGCTTCCACAATTACACTGCACAAAAAGTAAAGATCTGANCCCCCCCCCCGCCAAATTAAAAAAAAAGCAACCCAACAAACCTGCTAGTTTCCCAAATCCTAATAGAAGTACATTAGGCAAACTGATATGACTCAAAACTGACATAAATGTCAAACATGGATTAATCAAAGCTATAACAAGAAATAAATATCAGAATACGTGAAAGTTTGCATTAGAAATGTACAAGGATTATAGCCATTAGAAGACCAAAATCACAGTTTACAATGGCAGGATCAGACGAATATGACACCAACAAAAAAATAAAAAGAATTGCACATTCTTACACCAACGACATTTTTAGGTTTCAAGAGAAGCTAATGCATTAATACTCTGTCCAGATTCTTTAGGTCACAACTTTTACTTCAAAAGGATTAACTTTTCAGTAGTTACAACGATGAATCAGCGGAATGGTCCAAATGACAATTAGTTTTCTTGCAAATCAAAATCCCAAGTGATAAATTTAGACAAAACGCCGTTACGACTGTTTCACACCACAGATTCGAATTGAAGTGACAAACTAATGAACTTTTCAGCTTCCTAAAAACTCACCATTCATTTACAAAAGTTAACAAGGAAAACACATCAGTATAGCAACAACAACTACTATTGCGCATCGGTTAGGGATGGGGTCGACTGTATGAATTCTCATTGACCATGTCTCTCATTTAAGCTCAATTCATGTCATCATCATACCAATTAACATCAATATAGCAACAAAATAAGGGCAATCCAAGAAAGAAAAGAACAGCTTTTACCTAGCTAAAGCAGGCCTTTTACGCTCAGGCTGCTGCTCTTCATCACCCTCCAAGCTCCTCTTCATAGATTTTGTCCTTTCCATATACCTAGTCTGCATTTAGACAAAATACCCTTTTTCCCCAAAATCACCCCAAAAAACAAAGAAATAACAATCAATAAAAACACTCCACACAGATCTCTAAGTTAACTCAAGAAAATTTACCACAAAACCCTAATACACAAAAAAGCAAGATCCCCTAACAAAACCCTAATTCACTTACACAAAAATATCCACAATTATGCATAAAGCACATAACTTTACAAGTGGGTTTTTCACTATATATACACGCAAGTCACAAGATTGGTAATTCTTACAAAAAGCAAGATCCCCCCACCAAAAACCCTAATATAATTAAACAAAATATCCACAAATATGCCTAAAGAACACAACTTTACAAGTGGGGTTTTCACTATATGTATACAAAAGTCACCTCACTGGTAATTCTTGAAAGTTTAGTTTTGAGTCTTTGGAGGTTTCACTGTTTTTTCCTCTTTCTCTGTCTTTCAATAACTGAACACTGTATTTATTGGTTGTACAGTTTGTTTTTTGCCCTTTTGAGGTGGTGGTGTGGTGAGATAGGTGACTATAGGTGGGTGGGTCAAATACCTGGGGGGTAGTGAAGTGGGGTCCACTCAAAAGACTAGTGAGAAAAAAGAAGAGAGTTTGTGATGTTTTTGGCTTTTGCTTTTTAGCTTTGCTTTTGGGTGGCTGCCTCAGGTCTGGATAGAATAGTAAGCAAACCAATTAGCTGATTGGGAATTGAGGAGATCTTGGCCGTTGATATTGAGTGATCTGGCGTCAGCATATTTTAAGGTATACTGTCATCTTTTGTCGTTTTTGGAAGTTATTTTTACCTCTCTTTTTGGTTATCTTTATTTGCTACTCCTTTGTGCTAAGATTAGAAATACATCTTTTTATGATTTGCAAATCTAATAAATTGTCGCCCGGCATAAGGACATTCCGTATTTATATTAGATCCGAAAAAAATTGAACCTCAAAAGGTGTGATATAAATAGCCTAATGTAATTAGTAATGGTTGTTTGCACAACTACTTAATGTTTTACAAATTTAAGCAAATAAAAATAGGTGAAAACCGTTTTCTCCTTCCAATATTATAAAAATTTAAGGTTTTCTTTTAATTTTAGATATCGGTAGCAAGATATGAGGATCATTTTAAAATCTAAGCCAAAGATACTTTTGCTCTCATACCTTGATATTAAATTATTAGTCGATCATTCTCAATATGTTTAGATATTTTACCCTTTTGATACTAGTATATCATGAAGTGATAAATTTATAATCAAAATAGTAGTATTTTGTAGGCAAGTTACACAACTGGCGAGTCAGCCAAATATACAAAAAGAAGAATATAAAATATGTATATAAAATAATATACAAAAATCTATTAATTTTTTTGGCTTGGGAGCGATTATACTATGAAGTTTTTCCAATTTTAAATTTATAAAATTACGCTGTCAATTGCCAAAATTTAGATAGCATGAGAGCTATGTTTAAGTGATGGTTTGATTTTCTACACAAATTGAAAGTCGAAAATTATATTACTTCCATGAGATGGAGATTCTAATATTAAGATAAGGATAACCTCAATAAATGAATCCTTCTTAAATATTTGGATTACAAGTTCATAGAATAGATTTCCACTAAATCTAATTAACTATTTTTAATACTATCCTAACAACCATCACTTCAGCACTCAACAACTTCAAACAAAATGACTTTAGGAACCATGGATATAAAAAACTAAACCTGAGGCATTCATTGTACCTAACTTATGCTTGCTTTTCTTTGACTCCATGTTGAGAAATATAAAATAAAAACCCCATTTTTGACAAATATTATTAGCACATAATATTTGTTAAATACATCCTTATCCTCTAGAATATATGCATTAATTACTTTTCTAATCTGTTTAGCAAACAGATAAAATGAGTCGTATTGAATTACAAGATTGAAGTTAGACATTGAAAATGCCACCATAATGAGAAGTCCTCAACAAGTAGAAAATCAAGGGAATTACTAGTAGAACTCAATTTGCAAACCACACATAAACTAAAAGTCACAATAGTTAAAACAGCAAGATGTACTATGAGGAATAAATCCAATTAATTAGCTGAATTTTCATTCTATTCACATAGCTGAAAGGGGCAAATTTGAATCCAGGGGACTATGAGGAATAACCGAATAATTGCTAAGATTTACACAGCTAGAAATTTCGTACAAAGTGCACATTTGTCACACAATTGAGCTCCCACTCTACACATTAAGATACACTAATAATCCACACCGCATTGTCTTGTTGCCATTCAACATTAACTATGAGGTAGAACAAATGGTCGACACTGCATTATCAGCAACTAAATCCCATTTTATACAATTGGGATACGATCCCTTCAGTCACGTCTTCATCATCTGATGCATGTTTCGGGTGGCTGCAACTAACACATCCAAAAGATCTATCCTCTGATCGCTGAACAATAGACAGCCATCCATTTGCTGAAACCACTAGACCAAGAGTGACCGATGAAAGCTTGCCTAATGGCACTTAATATCCAACAGAGACAAGGGTACAAATATGAAGTATCATCGCTCAATACCAGCTTCAGCTTCAGCTAAGATGGAATCGTTCTCTTCCAGCAAGTAGTCACAAATCTCTAGAAGCTGATCCGCAAGGGGAGGAATACCTGGGTTGCGCCCATCATTGTATATATGTGCATTGATGGTGATCTGTGCCACATCATGCCTGAATTGCCCGCGGTTTTTATATTCCAGTTTCCTGGCTTTCTCTTTGATTGTAGATAGGTCCATAGGACGCTTTACATACTTGTGATAATCTGGAGCTTCCTTTCGGGTCACTGGTTTCAAGAAGAGGTAAGATACTTCCACATTTGACTTCAGCGTGTCAACAATTTCTTCCAAAATGTTTGACAAACCAACCTTCAAATAAATTCAACCACATGTCAATTGAATGAGAAGACTACTGCACATTTGCCCTTACGCAATACAGAAGAAGTAAGCAACTATCAGAAGGAACAGATCAAACAAGATCAGAGGTTTTTCCTGCAAGCGTCTTGCTTTTCTAACTGCAGTTAACTCACCAAAAATGACAGAAAGGCATAAGCCTCACTTCTTTCCGAAAAAAAAAAGGGAAAAAAAAACTCCACCCACCATGACAGCAGTTAGCCGTATTTTCTCTTAACTAGTATTATTCATTTCCCATCAGAAACTTCTATAAACACCACCATGCAACCAAATTAGCCAACAGGAACATGAGAGAAAGGTCAGCTAGACCACTTGGACACAGCACAAAATGAAATAAGGATTAGATGATCTAGGTCCATGGCATCTATGGCCATAGTAAATGGACTATCACTATTACCTGCAGACATAAACAAGCATAACAGATTTAGTTACCTCTCCCGCTCTTCGGCGCTTTGCTGGTGGTGCATGCTCTTTAGCATGCCTTCCGGACTCGAAAGGTTGCCTCCGCTTCACCGATCTGTCTCGATCTGGTATCTTTCTGTCATTTCTTCTGGGAAGAAAATCGTCCAAGTAGTCATCTCTTATTTCAGGCTTCTTCTTTTTCTTCTTCTTTTCCTTTAGACACTCTTCTTCTTCCCTCTCTCTTCTTATGGCATCCTGATAGCTTTCAATTGCCGCTAATTTCTCCTGCTCCTCTAGTGCCTTCTGTCGCTCATATATCATTTTGGCTCTTTCTTCCCTCTGTCTCACAGCAACTCTCCTCTTCTCTTCCTCTTCCCATAATCGTTTATCATCCATTCTTTTCCTTTCTAAAGCCTCTTCATAAAAGTGTTCTCTATCTTGCTGCCCCAAGTACGACAATTCATTGATTTTCTTTGTCTTCCTGAAATCCATGCCACTGCTTCCTTCCAGAAAGCTTTCATCCACACTTGCAGAGTCCTTAAGTTGCTTAATTACAATTTTCTTGCTGCGATGTGAGTCTGCAGTCTCTGTTGGTGGCCTTATCAGAATAGAGGGCTTGTGAGCTTCATTGGAAATATCCTCTGCTCTCATCTTATTTGAAAACTTTATTTTATTGAATTTTATGGGGGGTGGTACAGTTCCAGTTTCAGCATCTGAAGTCACTGGCATGTCAGAATTAAATGAGGTGGCAGGAGTAGGTTTATCAGGAAGCTTGTCAGTTGAGCCACATTTGACCTTCAGAACTTTGGCCTTTGAACTGGAATTATCATCCTCGTGAGCTTCGATCATCACATTCTTTGTTCCACTTTTTTGGATGACTTTCTTTGAGAAGATCTGCGGTTGATCCAAGGGATCAATAGAACTAATAGCTTTTCCTGTAGTCTTTTCCAGATCAGTGCTTTCTGCTCGTGCATCCACATCTTCCCCATACTTGGGACAATTCTTATTAGTTCTCATGTGACCAAGCTGCATAACAAGATCAGTCAATTGATTAGCCATCATAACTCTGGAAAGAATAAGATGATTATTCAATTATAACCACAAACCTGACCACAGGCCCCACAGACAAAACTGTCTCTTGCTGACTTCTTCTCTTTCAAGGGCTGCATCCAAGGAGAGTATCACATCAGTTACATGTCTTATAAGGATCAAGAAACACTTGGTAAGGATATATTGGAACTCAAATAAGCAGAAATCAAATTAAACTTAGGGACATTTACCTTTATTCCATCCCCTAGTATTTTAACCTTTTTATTGAATAATCCAGTGTCCACGATATCAAATTTTTTCTTGGGTTTCACCTTGCTAGATAGGGTTCTCTTAGTAGCAAACACTTCAGCCTGCAGCTAAAAAGAAAATCAGATGATTGCACCATCTGCTTGACATACTAAAGACGCCTACAATTTCCTATTAATATAAGTGGAGCACGACGGAATTAGTGAGGAAGAAAGGATAACAACCTCCTTCTGATCTCCAATGAAATCCAATGCATTTGGCCGATCAGACTTGATGCTTGGCTTGGAAAACATTTGAGGCTTTTTACCCCGATCAGTGCTTTCTGTACCAAACCTGTATCTTAAATCTGGCATGACACCAATTTGCTCCCCCATGACTTTCTCCTTTTTTTTCTTCTTCCGATCAGCTTCTTCATCTGCAAATTAGTAGTTAGAGATTAACAATACCAGATAAGAAACATGTGCTAAGATGATAGGCTGCACCTGTTGGCAGGCAACAAAAAATGGTTTATACCATGAAGAAAGATGCTATGTGTAAAATGATTCTATTGAAAGAAGAGGGTAAGATCCACCTCAAAGAAAAATTGTTGCGTCATACCTATAAAAGGGAGTCAGCAGTTTTCTTATATGTGCATTGTTTGGATCGATTGTTATAGCAACCTCTATTTGGTAATATTTCCTACAATCTTTTTAAAGAAAAGTATTCAGCGTTGGTGAGTCTTTCAAGGATAAATGCAACTTAATAAACTTGCCAGGACTTCTGTAAATTCCTAAACAGTACTCTACTCTAGATCAGGAGTGATGCTACTTCATTTGCGAACTTCACATGACAAGGATTTTAGCATTGGCCGTGCCAAGACGTATCAACAGAGAACCCAATCCTTGACATTATGCATCCCCAACTCATAGGCATGGAGAAATAAGTCATACTCCACCCACCCTACCCTATCCAACCGGCAGAAGCATAATAACCAACCTAATATGCTTTTTTCTACAGAATTTCCTCCCACTAAATTTCTATTTTCCAGGAAAAAGAAAGTAATATTGAAGTACACCAAATTCTTAATTTTCTCAATCTTGCAGACTATAGCACCAAGATGCCAAGGATGGACTAGAAATAACATATTCTAATAGATATATACATATACCCATGTTCCATACCATCCATGAGCATGCGGCATAATTCTGCAGCTTCAGCTGCCTCATCCTCGATTTCCTCTTCCACCTGAGCTTGAATGGAGCGTCTTCTCATCTTGAGTCCTTTGACACCGTCTACATTATCAGGTTTGGGCTCATGACTACCCTCCTCACCATCCTCGCATTCCTCTGCGTCAAGAAGATTTTCCAAGTCACCAGCAAATGAGTCCAGGTCACTGTTCACTTCAGAGTCACTCTCATTTTCTTCACCGTCAACAGCACTAAGATTTTGGACTTGTCGGTCCCAGATCTCCTGACATTTTTCTCTGGTTTGCTGCTGCAGCTGCAAAAAGGACATGCGCTGGCCCCGTGCATATTTGCTTATCGTTGTCGGATCAACTTTGACACCTGATGCAGCTTGCTCGCTGGAGAGCTTGCGAATCATAGCAATTCGGTGCCACCTTGTTAGTTTAGCAATCTGCTCCTCTGGAACATTAAACTTGAGAAGAACCTAAATACAAGAAAATACACCATTATGTAAAATGAGAAACACATACTTGTGAATTGATAGAAAAAACCCATTAGGCCACTGATCCATAATTCATAGGCAATTCGCCAAAGATAGAAGAACTAAAAGCAGAAATGGGGTTTAATATGGACAAGAGAACTTTATGCATCAGAGTCAAGGACTAAATAATCAACTACTCGCAGACCTGTCAACTAGACTTTAAGCTAAATAAACACGCCTGAATCAAATAAGTCAGAATTGATTCTGTTCGGAATCATTTTTCATAAGGGGTATATTCATTTAGGTTCTAAAATCAAATCAGGGGTATTTCTTTTCGTCGCAACTTAAAACATACAATAGCAGAACATAAAAAGAAACAGTCAGTCCAGATTGATAACAATGAGTTGACATATATGTCAAATGGAAACATACGTACTGTTGAAGTATGTAACCATCTCATCTAAAAGCTTAAGCTGTTAGAGAGAGCACGCTTTTATTTATTTAATTATGTCTTCAATACGCCCCCTTACGTGCAGGCTTGATTCTTTTTTTATAAGCCAAGCACATGAAAATTCTTTTTGATATTAGCTAGCGGTGAGAGTCACCCGGACTTGAAGTGTGTGACCATCTCATCTAAAAGCTTAAATTATTATTGAGAGCACAGTTTTATTTATTTAATTATGCCTTCAACACGTACGAGACAAAAGCCATTTACTTTTGAGGTAACTGCAGTTGATGCTAAGCAAAAAAAGCTCAAAGTTTGTAAAATCCAATTCTAATATTATTCCAATCAACTCACCTCGCGTGCCGCTTCCATGCTCAGTCTTCTTAGATCTGCATCAGTGCCTGTTACTGTTGACCCTTTGGCAACAACTGCTTTTTTCTTGGAGATTGCATTTGATATTGGTGCCTTAGGAGTGGTGCGGACGTAACTGAACCCTAATCCCCGGCCGGATGGATCACCAACACCAGTAATTTCCAGTCGCTCAATATTTTCTCTATCCTGTAGAAAAGAAAGACCAAGTTTCAGGACTAGCCAGGATGTTATGAACAGAAAACGTGTAAATGTATCTCACAGCACTAACTAAATGAAACAGTAGTGATGCTAAGAATACTAATTGTACTTTTTTTTTATGATCTAACGAATGATCATAAAAAATGTAGTGATACTAAGAATACTTATTGTACTTTTTTTATGATCTAATGAATGATCCTTATACTCTATCGTCGCAACAGAAAGTTTTGAATTATTTAAAGACACCAAAGGCTGCCATGACAAAGCATTTCTGATGACCAGATAAAAGGTTGAGAAGAACAGAAATGACCACAATGACCAAACACAATTTCTGAGATATATTACCATGACATTGAGATAACTAATTGGCAATCACCAAACAGGAAATGACAGAGTTCCAAAGTTTGTTGGATTAGTTCATACACTCCGGAAAGAGACACGCAGTTCATCAAAGACTAGATTACAAGATGGATGATGCAAAAATGATCTACCTGGTTTGTACAGGCAACAAAGTTGCTGCTCAAGTTCCAAGGTGTGATTTGAAGCTCCCTTTCAATATGTGATGCAGCAGCTAAAGCAATTGCTTCATCTGGGAGCTGGTTCATTGCAGCTGATAGGCCTGTAGGATGAGTTAGCCGCGTAATACCTAGGCGCTTAAGCCTATAAAGACCAGCTTGCATGCTTTCATATGCACACACCTGAGCCAAAGGACAAGCACGAAACAAAAAGTTTCAGATAAATGGTTGAAAAAACAATAACATAGGCAATGTGAAACAGTAAAGAAGAAGAGGCAATATTGGGGCCAGTAACAGCATAATGAAAAGCATTACTACATTCTGGAAAAATGACATTTGAACCCTAGTCTGCACCGAGGTCAATGACTTTCAGGGGTCATAATCTCTACCCACTTAGTTGGATATGAAAATTAAAAGGAGGTGAACTTAAAATTTCTTATTGCAACGGAGTCCAGCATGTTCTCGGTATTTAATAGGAGAGCAGGGAGCACCATGATTTAGCCTCCTGCTGATACCAAATGTGCTAAAGTGACTCCATAATCGAATGATGAAGCTTTAAGATAGTGTAAAATGTACCCATGTTATTTTGACAAGTGCACAACATCTCTTAATGCACAGTAAAGAATGTTTTTATAACCCTCCTTCATTGTTCTTTTTGGTTTGTGGGGGGGGTTGGGG